>APFE030048216.1:109932-120642 GCA_000404065.3 Pinus taeda
TTTTATTCATTTAAAAAACTTAATTTTTAAACCTAACTTTAAAATATTTTTTTTTACTAGTTCATATATTTTGAATTAACTTTAACTCACTTAATATAACTATTCTATATATATGTTATAGCAATGTTCATCATCCTCAATTATTCCTTCTAATCCTACTTTCATAAATTTGAAAACGCATCCATCTATATTCATCCAAAATGTTCTCACATGTTATAATTTACTTATTGATTCCATAAGGATTTTTACCTGGCTTGAGCATGCCACAATATTACGTAGTAAGGCGTTCCCTTTGAAATAAAATCCCTCTCTGCCCACCTGTCATCCTTGTGGGCCACAAGATTATATGTTAGACGATTGCAAAGGTTTCAACCATTCGATCAAAGTGGTTAAAAGTTCGTTGCAGAAACAATTTGCTGGTTAAAAGTTCATTGCAGGAAAAAATTTGCTTCAAACAAGTCATCTACTCCTGTGTTGAATTCCCACACTAGGATTCAACTTAAATTAGAATTAAGTGTGCACAAATCTATTCATTTGACCCAATTAGCTGTTGCTAATGTGAAGTGGGTTCATCATGATGCAACTTGTCCCGCCTTCCCACTCCTGGACTGTTTAAAGATTAGGCTTCTACTACTTATGAATCTCGATGCTGATTTCCATTTCTGACTCTGATTTCTTTCTTGACAGGTAATTCGAATTGGGTATCGGATGTTACACCATACTAATTCCCTGAATGCTTTTCAAAAGATGCAGAAATATCCACAAGGTGTTGGGTGGTGTTGACTTCATATGTAGCAAAGCGTTGTACTAATTCCATAAATGGCTTTCAAAAATGTAGAAATCTCCACAATGTTGAGAGATGGATATAACAAAATACTGCACCTCCTGGGATTGACTTAATGGACAACAATGCTATGTGCAGCGACGTCGATGGCTATTCAACAAGTAATCAATAAAACCGTTGAATTGCGAATCAATTTTACAGAAATATTCTTCAACCAGTGGCTCTCACTAGGCCTCTCCGAGTCACAATCTGCCTAGATTTAATTCAGAGAGGCATAAATTCCATTTGCATAGACCCTCTGCTGCCAATCTCATTGTTGGATCTGGGCGATGACCATCTCATCTCCTTGATAGAAAATGCCAACAATGGTCAAATAGTGGCCACTCGGAGTGTTTTTCTGGACAAGGAATTCCTCAAAACCTATGGTAAAGTGGGTCGATATGTTATTGTGGATTCATCTGTCAAAGGTTCTGGATGGTGGCCACTGGGAGCGTTTTTCTGGGGACGAAATTCCTCAGAACTTGGTGGTAAAGTGGGTCACATTGAAGATGAGAGTGGGGTTTCGGATTGGATTTGGAGGGCTCCCTCGAATCAATCTGACTTTTTTGAATTTGTTTTATTTGAAAGCCCAGGGGCACACCATTTGGCTCTAGTAAAATTATTTTCGAACTCTTTGCATTCGATCAATCTGACTATAGGTTAATGGATTTAATTTCATTGACATAGCTCCATTCCTGTAAATTGAATTGCAGTGTCTATTTTTGTCTTATTTTCTTCATTTAAAATTGAATTGCAACATTTTTGTGTCTTATTTTCTTCGTTTTTAAAATTAAATCCAAGATCCATTACATCCATGGTGACGTGACAAAGGGATCACAAAATTGAGAGAAATAGGGAAATAATACCTCGTTACGGTGCAAATATCGCCTCTGTGGATTCATCTATCAGAGGTAAGCATTTTCTTGAATGACTATGCTAAGCTTGCAGGGTGTTATACAATTATTGTTGATTGCACCGTGGAGAATAAGGGATTTTTATCAGAAATGCATATGCCTATTTTTCTTCATGATAAGAATGTTTTGATTGCCTTGTATTTCCATTGAATTTCTTTATTTTCTTGTCTAATAGTTTATTCAAATAATTTATAGTGATTGGTGTGATGATTCCATGATAAGAGCAAAAACTCCAATACTAAAACTTAAATCAAAATTTCCATTCTATTTAAATACATCTGTTGAATGGTGAACTCAAAGACCACAAACATGGCATATCAGGAGATAACTAGATCTAATAATTCAGTAACATGAATATAGTGGACAACACATAGTAGTTTGAAACAAAAGTCAATATTTTCTTACCCACACAATATAAAAGTTACACCATTGTCGTCAAGGGATTACAATGGTTTCTTAAAAGCCTGAGGCACGCTCTCAATAGATTCAGTCTACTCATTCTAGCTATATATAATCCTAACTACAATGCTCTCCTAACTTGACTTGACAAGAAAGGAACCAGAAATTACAAAAATATCTCTCTGTCAAAGGAATCATTGGCCAATATAACAAATAATCATTCCTCAAGAGATGTTCCCTACTTAGCATGTGAATCTCGCATCATAAATGACTCATAATGTGACACTGACATTCTGTCTTCACAAGGAAGGTGTTCTCTACCGAGCCTAACTTCTCTCTCATAATTTTAACATCCCCTTTGCAAAGGGTTTCATTAGAATGACAACAACCCACATTTAAAGCATTTCTCCACCCCTCTCCTAATTAGAAATACAATTTTGGGTTCTCTACTAATTTTCTCCACACCCATTTAATCTAACAATGGACATAGAGCATGTATATTTATCCCTGTGTGTTGGAATTACCATTTTATACTTTAATGTTTATTATTATTACTTGAATTTCTTCTTAACAAGTGGTTGTGTTTCTTTTGGTTTTCATGAAAGTATGGGCTCCAATGTTGGCTCTCTTATTATGGAGTATAATTCATCTTTGAGAATTTTTCAATTATTAAATTAGGTTAGTCAATTGCTTAAAATATTAAATTTATTTCAAAAAGCTTTTGTTACTTTATAGGTTAGACACTGGCTTAAAATATTAAACCTATATATGTCTACTAAGTGGTTCCACTTAATGGGGCATTGATTTGAGTGTTCAATATATTTTTATTCTTTATCAAAGTATTTTTTTGTTGTATTTGTGTTCTCCAATTTATGCCTTAAGATGTTTCCTTTGCAACATCTGGTACAAATGCTAGTTTATGACACATGTGTATGTATGAATGGCTAATGATGCTTAACCTAATGTTGTAATCCACTAAGAAGGTGTGTGCGTGACTACCATATAGTAAAAAAGGAGGACCTGTAAATGCACCGTAACTTTATTCAACTTTTAGGAAAACACAATCCTCAATATATTGGACAACCATTGGTTTGTAGTTGGTTGTTCATATTGTATTTTGTTAGTGGTTGTTTGGCTATATTGTATTTTGTTTGTTTGGTTGCGCGTAACTACTTGACATAGGTTTTAATCAAAATTTGGGTTTGGGTCATGGGTTCTAACCAAAATTTGGGTTTGGGATTTCTTTATCAGAAATGTTTAAAGCTTTTTTAAACCTGTATTATTATTTTGATAATTTTTAAGTATCATTTTCTAACAAGACAATTGTTATTCTATTTTTTCTAAAGGGAATTTTTTCATCTTGTCACGACTTTTTATGTTTTTATATGGATGATGAAATGTGGAACTCTTACTTTTAATTTCATGTTGGCTATTAAATTAATTATGATTGTCAATTTACCATAATATGAGCATCATAGAAATATAATAAAATTCAATGTTTCTTATAATGTATAAATTCTATGCAAATAATGAAATAAAAAATCATATAAACAACAAAGAATTATATTTTAATTAGTGATAGCAAATATTAAAGTAGAAAAATTTTCTAAAACTTAAGAAGAAATTTCTCTATCAATAATAGTAAGATTTTATCTCAATTTAGTAATTTCTTTCTATTCTAAAAAAAATTTGCACCTCAAGAGATTTGATCACACTCTAAGCACTGGAATAGATCGTAGAATAAGATGAATCTTTCAAAATGAAAAATACTTATTAATATAAATTTATTTGCATTTATTAATTTTTAAATCTATTACTTTAGGTTTAAAACATTATGTTAAGTTAAAAAAATATTTAATTTAATGTTACATTTCAGTTATTGCTACTTTTAATTAGTAAAATTTAATATTTCAAACATTTTATGTATTACAAATAGAATTTCAACAAGTACAAAAAATTATTAAAAAGTTACTCGCAAAAATTTAAAAAGTTATTCATTTAAGAAAATGAAAATGTTATTAGAGATAAACGCTGGAATAAATTCATAGTATTTTCATTTATTTACCATGTCCCTTTTCACAGTATATATTATATAAATTATTTGATTTTTAATCAAATCATTTTAAACTAAAAATATATAATAATTTCAAAAATAAAAATATAAAATAATACAATTTTAAAATCTCTTAATAAAATTTTAATTTCAAAATTTTATAAAGTTTAATTTTGAAATTAAAATTTGATTGGAACTAAATGTTATATTACAAATAAATTAATATATCTATGAAAATATCCATTTATAGTACTATTTAACATAAACATAAAGTAACATAAACATAAAGACGTTATTGGTTGAAGATAGAGGCTTGTGTTGAATGGTTCAATATCTGTAAATTTCATATATCATTTAGTGTAAAAATTCTAAAGCGTAAAAATTTAGTGTAAAGGCGATAGAATTACGCGTGGAAAGAACATGCTAGAAGTAGGGGAATGCGCGGGAAAACAAGAAACACAAATTTTAGAATGTGGGGGCAAGAAAAACAGTTTGTATTATATTTCATGAAGATAATAAAACGTCATAGTCTAACTATAGTGATTTTTTTTGGTTATGTACCACATCAATATATTTGGTATATATTAATATATATATTTATGTAATAAATTTATAATAAGATATGTGTAATAATTTTCGTGAAAATTTCATGTAATAAAAGTTAATAAAGACTAAATAATAGTGATGGTTGATGGGAAACTTATTGCAATCTAAATTTTGGGCAAGACATTCTAGTATAAGTGTTCATTTGGTTATTAATGGCTATGGAAATTGGCAAAGGTAAATAGCTAAGACATTGGAAAGACAAAATGACATTTTTGGCACATTTATTTATTTTGGCACATTTATTTATGAAAATGATGGAAATTAGGAGGAAAGAGGGGTGAAAGGTCATAGGTTTCATGTGAGGAAGAAAGTCAAGAAAATAGAGGCCTCGTTCATAAAAAAAGTTTATGAGGATCAGTTGGTAACCTTTTGTTAGTTCAATTTTTTAGCTCTCTCATTATTTTCTCTCTCTCTCTCATACTCTTAGATACTTAGATTTTTCTTGGAGCACTCTTGGAGAGTGTGGCATACTTGGATTTTTTGAGCAAGAAGGCAAAGGAAGAGAAGGAAAGTGCAAGCGGACATTAGGATCAACAACTACAATGTATTTTTCTTGCAGATACCAAGTTGCATGTATGCTTTCCTCACTAGTTTTGGCATGCATGGCATATGCATGTGGTTTATTGGCCATGATTTGTCATTGGCATGGAGGATTACCTAGTTTGACAATGGATTTCCTAGCCTTGCCATTTCCTAGATAGCCACGAAGATTGTGGGTATATTTCCTTGTTTGTTTAGGTTGGTTCTCATCTTTCCTTAGCTTGGGTTGAGTTATTAGTTCTTGGAAGCCCTAGTTGGACAAACACTCTAGAAGACCTATAACAACTTGGGTTGAGTTACTAGTCCTAGAAGCCTTGGTTGGACAAATGCTCTAGAAGCCCTTGGTGGGTTGAATTACTTAGCTTGGAAACCTTGGTTTAAAAAACGCTCTGGAAGCCTGGCGACAATTATGGGTTGAGTTACTAGTCTTGGAAGCCTTGGTTTCAACAAATGTTCTAGAAGCCCTTGAAGGATTGGATAGAGACCAATCCAATGATGGTTTTGTGATGTTCGGCGATGAGGTGGAACCACTATTTGATGGGTTAAGGTGGATGGCCTCTGGAAGCCCTAGATGGTTTTGGATTGATGTGTTCTATGAGATCCGACATTCATGCTTGGTATATGGCTCGAGGGTGAATGACTAAAGAGAGATTTGATTCAGGCATTCTACGGTCGGGTGGAACGTGGAAGTCCCATCCCTAGTTTTGATTTTGCATTATCAATATGAGGTTATTTCTCCTTATATTTCTATGAATATTATACTAGTTTATATTTGGATCATATATTGTGATTTCACTTGTATTTTTGTTGCTATTATGCCAGTTATGTATGTGTTTTATGAGAGTAGCAATGTATGGCTCTCAGCATGTTTTTACTTGTAAATGAATGAACAATGTATCTATGACCTAATGGAATGGAAACTAATGTGTTGAGGCATCAATGTCTCTTAGCGATTCTTAGGTAAATATGAGACCCCTGTGCTCAGATATGTTATTTACACATATCGATCACATATTTGTGATATGTTTGACAAAATTCCTGTCATGGCTAGTAGGGGTCTAGTCAAGGTCTTATTCAAGTAATTTCATTTGTATTGTCATTTCCTTGTTATTTTACTATTCTGAAGGTGTCATTCAATTCTTTGCAGTGACCTGGGCTCTGGGCCTGAAAGAGTGGCTCAAATCCTGGGGACATTGGCATAACACTGAGAAAAATAGTCCTTGGATGCTAGCATGCCTTGTCATGAGAGTGTCTAGAGCCCCCTGGATGCTAGAAAGCCTATAGCATGGGAGCATCCAGAAGTCAAATGGTCCAAAATGTCAGTGGGACCCAGGGGCTGGTTGGCAGAAAGGTTGGGTATGTTCCTAAGTGTTCTAATGTTGATGTTGAATGTTTGTATCGTTTGTTTTTGTCGGTTCCATTTTTTTAACGTGACTTAGGAGGTTGAGTCATATCATAGTGGCCTCTTGTCGCATCTTTACCCTGGCTAGCCAGTTGCTTGGTTAGATGTGGGAGTAGGGTGTTACAGAGTGGTATAAGAGCATGGTTCACCCCTCAGACTGGATAGGTTGTGTGTGTTGATCATGCATTCATGTTAGTTTCATGTGTGCCTCTTATGCTTACATTCTATGTGCTTGTTACATTTGCATGATGTTGATCATGGTTGTAGTGATGTCGCCATATGGAAGTTGATGTTGTTATGGTGGAGTGCATCGTCATGAGTGTATGACTGGTTACATGTTTTTATATGTTGGTTACATGTATCATTCTTGTAAGCTTGGTTTCAAGTATTATTCGTTTATGCTTCATGATATGCATTTAGGAGTGTGTGTGGTTGATTACACATTCTTATGCATGTCAGTGCTTGCATGTGGTCAAGTGTACAATGATATAATGGTGGTTGTCATGCATGTGGTTGTGGTATGAATTGTTGATAAGGTCATGCATTCATGGTTGGAACCTAGCTAGAATGATGGTTGCATGGCTATATGATTATGTTATACATGTATCACGCTGATTTATTAATCTTGCAAACAAGGTATCCTCCCCGAACTATACTAAGGTACATTGGTTTATTGTGATTTGGTTTAGTTGACATGATATACATTGTACGAAGAAATATCAAATTGCTAGAAAGATGGTAGACTACAAGGGATCTTCTTATGAATCAAATGAGCAGTATGGTGTTGGGAATTATTCCGATTTGGCTGATACATTGAGAAGCTTAAAGGAAGAAATAAGGAGTTGCAAGGCAGAGAATGACAGAATCATACATGCACAGGAGAAACAAGTAGAGGTACTTCAAAGTTTGTCATACTTGCAGTGACAGAGACCACGTTCGATCAAATATGAGTATGAGGACATAACTAATGGGGTATATGGTAGTAGGTCACATGGTGTTCAGAATTCAGATAGAGATGACATGGTTAGAGATGACAGGTTGTTGGACACTCTAGATAGGAGAGTGGATAGACACAAGTACTATTCTAGTTTTGTTTCAGATAGACACTATGATCGTCATCATTATCATCCTTACAAGAGGAGTGATATGGGATACTTTCGAGATGAGTTTAAGAAATCCAAGCCACCTACTTTTGATGGAGAGATGAAGAAACCATAGGAGGCAGAGGCATGGTTGCTTGGTATGAGGAAGTTCTTCTCGTTGCATGACTATTCAGAGAACATGAAAGCCAAAGTAGCTACATTCAGTCTCAAAGGTAAAACAAACATTTGGTGGGAAGATGTGAAGAATGTCGTAGGTATACATGAGGAAGACTTGAATTAGAGTGAGTTTGAGAAACTATTCGAGAAGAAGTACCTATCAGAGAGATACATTGATGACAGAGAAAAATAATTCTATGAGCTAAAGATGGGATCAATGATAAATGAGGAGTACACTAGCAAGTTCTTAGAGCTACTAAGGTATGTGCCTTACCTCATGGAGGAGAAAGCCAAGATTCAGAGTTTCATTAGTGGATTACTGGTTGCATTCAAAGGCATGATTGAGTTTGATTAGCTAAACTCATTAGAGGAAACCATTCGAAAGTTAAAGAATTTCTATAAATAATCGAAGCACAAATCTAAACTAAGCCATATTAGAAAGGTAATGCAAAGAACAAAGGAAAATGGGACAGAAAGCGAATAAGACCTTAGGGTACAGGTAATAAAGAGAATGCATTTCCATCTAAGAAGTTCAATGCATTAGATAGAGGACAAGGATTTTGATCGGAAGAACATAACAAGGATGCAAGACTAAAAGCCTATAAAGTGTTGGACTTGTGGCAAAGATCATCACAGGAGAGATTGTCCGCAGAATTAGGGTGGTAGGCCTCATACATATAGTGCATAGGACACACATATTGATGGGAATTTTGGTTAGAGCGTTCCTCATATTTATGTAACATTGCAGTAACAAATAGGCAGACCATCAAGCATCTATCATTGTGATGGAAGATAATATTTGCGATCAAGTTATTTATACTTTGATTAACCCCGGATCTAATTATAGCTATTAGTCCTGACTTGGTGGATAGGTGTGCTTTGAGTAAGGAATTGCATGTAGAATCTTATTTAGTGCAGTTAGATACCGGTACAAAGAAGCGAGTTCATCATTGGGTAAGAGCTTGTGCATTTGATTTGAATGGTATTCCTACTGTTATCACTCTAAAATTTCCCTAGGGTTTTCATGTTGTGTTTAAAGAAATGATAGAGGTAACCACAAACCTATTTTGGAGATTAGGATCTAGCCTTCCTGATGCTCAAAGAGGGCTCTCTCTTAATGATTTAACTTTGTTGTTTTAATTGATTTTAAGCTAGTTATGTAAGCTTGATTTGGTTTTGATTTGAATTGTTGGTGGAATTACTGATTTAGATGGATAGATGACTGTCTATTTTCCATTGGGCTATGGAGTTAATATATCAAGAAAACAGAACATAAACAAATTATAAAAGCAGTGTTACAGAGCAAGGTAGCTAAGCAATATCAGATCTCAAGGCTATAATGGTGAAATGATTTTCAATCGGGATCAAGAAGCAACTAAGGATTCCTTAAAATGGATAACGAAGGATGTGAAAGAGGTCAACCTAAATGGGAGAGAAATGAAGGATTCAGAGATCCGGATATAAGAAGAAAACATAGAAATGTATAACAATAAGAGTAGAGTGTACTTAAACAATTTTTGCAATAACATTCCTGTTATACCATTCAAATTTATAAAACATTCAAGTTTATGGAATACTTTAGAGAAGAACATGAACAATTGAAATATACTTCACTGAAGTGGCTCAACACATGAATCCTTTATAGAAATGCTTCTATTATTTGCCCTCTCTCAACTGAAAAAGTATAGTAAACCCTCATGTTGTAGATGAGTTCACCTATAGAAATGTTCAGAAATCCACCCTTAATACTTCAAAAGTAGAAGTATTTATACAAAATTTACAAACTGTTTACAATAAATGTTGTCTCTAATAGACAAGACATTTTTAAACTATAGATGAACTAAAAAGCTCTAATTGTCGCAGATTAATAGTTCTGGTGGAATGTGTTGTGCAAATGCTATTGTTGTGGAAGTGGGAGTGGAAGTGGGAGCAAGTAGGATGCAGACCCAAATTTGTGGTTGTGTTGGCACATGAACTAGCAGATGCATATGTATCTTTCTTTTTCTTAGTAATTCACTCAACTGCTTGCTAATCCTCTGACTTGATAATATGAGACTTCCCTCAGTGATGGCTACTTCTGTGACTGCCCTGGTGTTTTATCATCCATTAGTGTCACAAAATATTTTGGAAAATATATAATAATATATATATTTGAATAATATTTCCAAAATATTTTAAATGAAACTTATAATTAAATTTCTGCAAAAACCATGCGTTGTTTCTAATCTGTGGTTTTGTTTTCTCTTTCCATGAATTCACAAAACCATGTGTAGTTTTGTTCTTATCACTCCTTCCTTTGTAAATTCATTTTATCTGTATGTAAAATCCTTTACTCTTGTAGAATACCTGGATGGTTTTGCAAAACCATGTGTTGATTTGTATGGTTGGAAGAGTATTCTCACTTTACTCTTTTCCTTTTACCCGCAACATGTTTTTACACCTGTAAATTGATTTCACCATGCTTGTAAATTCATTTCACTATGCCTGTAAACTGATTTCACCTTAATCTTTTTTATTGTGAAATGCATTTACATGAATGCTAACTTTGCTCTCTTGTACATTAATTTCATGTGAAATTTTCACTTTTATTTTCTCTAATAAATTCATGGCATCTGTGAATTTCCATTTTACCTTTGAATCTCATTCCACAACCTTAGTCTCATATTCCCTATAGCTATGTAATTTTACCTCAAGTATGGTTTCACCCGTAGCTT
>APFE030048216.1:123258-134824 GCA_000404065.3 Pinus taeda
TATGACAAAGCAATTGAGTGCATGGATGACAATGGGGAACCAAGAGTCTTGTAGGGAAAGAAGAAATCCACATCAGTTAGGATGGTGACGTCTATGCAGGCAAAGCATAGCCACAGGAAATGGTGTGTGTTAGTTTCAGTGTACATATCTAATGACAAGGGTAAGGAAGTTGAGGATGCAGGTGTCTTGAGTAGGTACCCAGTTCTACAGTAGTTTTAGGATGTATTTCCTAAGAATATTACAGATTTTCCACTGCACAGGGAGGTATACATTTCAATTGAGTTAATGCCAAGAGAAGCTCTAGCATTAAAAGCACCTTATAGGATGATTACACCTAAGTTGGTAGAGTTGAAACTATAGTTGAAGGAAATGTTAGATAAGGGATACATGAGGCCAAGTGTATCACCATGGGGCACACCAGTATCGTTTGTGAAGAAGAAAGATGGTACTCTGAGATTATGTATTGAGTACAAGTAGTTGAACAAAGTCACCATCAAGAACAGGTATTCGTTGTTGATGATTGATGACTTATTCGATCAGTTGAAGGGAGAAGCAATGTTCTTGAAGATTTATTTGAGATCCGGATATCACTAGGTACGCATCAAAGAAGGAGACATTTACCAGATAGCTTTTCAGACCAGGCATGGGCATTATGAGTTTGTTGTAGTTCCATTCGGTTTGACTAATGCTTCAACTACTTTTATGTGCTTGATAAATAGTGTGTTGCATCCGTATTTGGATCAGTTTGTTATTGTGTTCGTTGATGACAAATTGGTATATTCTAAAAATGAGGAAGAGCATGTTGAGCATTTAGCAACAATATTCAGGTTGTTGAGAGAGCATCAGTTGTATGCTAAGCTCAATATGTGTAGTTTCTTTTAGGCTGAGGTACACTACTTGGGACATGTTGTCTCCAAGGAGGGCATTGTAGTAAATCTAGAAAAGATAAGGGCCATCATGGAGTGGGTAGCTCCCAGGAATGTAGATGAGGTGAGATCTTTCATGGGGTTGGCAAGTTATTACGGGAGGTTCATTAAGAAATGATCACAGATTGCTTATCCTATTATGTCCTTGTAGAGAAAGGGTAAGAAGTTTGAATGGACAGAGGAGTGTGAGGTTAGTTTTGAGGAGCTTAAGTAATTGTTGACACATGCACCAATGTTAAATATTGTAGATTCGGACAAATAATTTGTAGTATATACATATGATTGCAAGAAGGGACTTTTCGGAGTCCTTATGCATGATGGATAGATGGTATGATATGAGTCGCGAAAATGGAATGAGCACGAGAAAAACTACCCCACACATGATCTTGAGTTGGAAACGATCATACATGCATTGAAGATGTGGAGGCACTATATTTTGGGTAGGAGGTTTACATTAATGAGTGATCACAATGGGTTGTGACATCTATTTGACCAACCAAATCTAAATGGCAGGATGACTCGGTGGTTAGCTACGATCAATGAGTTTGATTTTGAAATAATGTATATTAAAGGTAAAGAGAACAAGGTGGAAGATGCTCTTAGCATGCAGATACAGGTAAATCACTTAGTAGTTATGAGATCCTATGAGATAGAATTACAAGATAATATCTTACAGGCAGGTCAATAGGATGTCAGTTATATGGAGATTATGCACAGGTTGCAACAGAGTACTGGTATAGGTATAGGTGGTAGTATAGGTACAGGTACATGTGGTAGTACATGTACAAGTACATGTGGCAGTATAGGTACATGTTCATGTACATGTACATGTAGTGGTACAGGTACAACATAAGTGCAGGTGGCCAGGATGTGGACTATTGCCTTACAACAGATGGCTTGGTTAGATTCAAAGACAAGATGTATGTGCCACATAGTAGTGAGCTTAATAAGGTGACCTTGAGAGAGTTTCACACGAAGCCATATTTAGGACACCCAAGTTATCAGAAGACACTGACAACAATGAAGAAATTTTATTATTGGTTGAATTTGAAGAGGGATGTAGTAGAGTTTGTGGCTAGCTATTTCGATTGTCAGCGTGTGAAGACAAAGTGTAAGCATCCAGGTGGACTACTATTGCTGATTGTGATTCCAGAATGGAAATGGGAGGTCATTTCCATGGAATTCATCACAGTTTTTCCAAGGATAGTGAGACAACATGATTCCATCATGGTTATTGTGGACAGGTTGTTAAAGGTGACACACTTCAACCTAGTGAAGTCTACATTCTCAACTAGAGATGTAGCATAGATATTCATCAGAGATGTGGTCAAATTACATGGTGTTCTGAAGAAGATTGTGTTAGACAGGGATGTGAAGTTCACTTCCAAGTTTTGGAAGGAGTTGTTTGTAGGTTTGGGCACAGAGTTGGCCTTTAGTACAAGTTATCATCCGTAGACAGATGGACAGATAGAGAGGGTCAATATGATATTGGAGGACAAGTTGAGGATGTATGTGATGCATCAAAATTGAAAGTGGGAAGAGTATCTTCCATTGGTAGAGTTCACTTACAACAATGTGTATCATGAATCATTAAAGATGAGTTAATTTGAGGCATTGTATGGGTGGAGTTGAAATACTCTTATCAGTTGGAGTGATCCAGTTAACAAAGTGTTGATTAGACCGGACATGGGACCAGACATGTTGGTGGACATGCAACATGAAATGCAAGTTATAAATAAGAATCCAAAGGAAGCATAGGATAGGCAGAAGAGCTATGTAGATCGAAACATGTTTTTCAAGGAGTTCTAGGTTTGGGAACATGTGTACTTACAAATCAAACCAAAGAAGATCTCCTTATGGATTGGATCATGTGCCAAGTTGGCACCACAATTTTGTGAACCGTTTAGTATCATTAAGAGGATTGGGCCAGTAGCCAACCAAATTGCATTGCCTCCGAAAGTGAAAGTCTATGATGTTTTCGATGTGTCATTGCTTAAGAAGTATGTTAGAGATGTTGATCATGTGATTGACTACCCTGTATTGCAGGTGGAACCAAATGGAGAATTCTAGCAAGAGCCTCAGTGTATATTGCAGAAAAAGGTGCTCATGCTCTGGAACCGAGCAATTGAGCAGGTTAAGGTGCATTTGAAGTACTTTAGGCCCGATGAAACTACATGGGAGATGACAGATCATATGTAGGCTATGTATCCTTCCTTGTTTACTAGTTGAGGCAAAGAAGTTTTGGTATGGTGTTTGGTATATGTCTTGATATATGTTTTAGTGATGTTTGGTATATTTACATGTGTATATGGATGCAATACCACCATGAGCTATGTTATAAAGCTCAAATAAGTGGTATGGGTGTCATGTAATTATAATTTTATGTTGTTACGTTTTCATGTTAGTTTGCTTCTTAGCTGGTTGATCATTGTAAATACTACATCGAGCTAAGTTATAAAGCTCCATTGGTAGTATTTTTTTCTTACATAATTCTTGTGGTTATAGGTGTTGTCGAACATAGAGGACGGTGTTCCCCCAAGAGGGAGGGTTCTGTAACACCCCTCGTGAAAATTCTATGTAATAAAAGTTAATAAAGGAAAAATAATAACCATGGTTGATGGGACACTTATTCCAAGCTGAATGTTAGGAAAGATATCCTAGTATGGGTGTTAATTTGGTTATTAATGGCTAAGGAAATCGGCAAAGGCAATGGCTAAGACTTTGGAAAGGAAAAATGGAATTTTTGGCACTTTTTTATGAAAATAATGGAAATTACGAGAAAAGGGAGGTGAAAGGTAACAAGTTGTATGTGGGGAGGAAAATAAAGGAAAATAATGGAAAATGAAGAAAATAGAGGCCTCATTCATAAACGGGATTCTAAGGATCACTTGGTAACCTTTTATAAGTTTAGTTTTGGAGCTCTCTCATTATTCTCTCTCTCGCATACTCTTGGATACTTAGAATTTTCTTGGAGCACTCTTGGAGGGTGTGGCGTACTTGGATTTTTGGAGCAAGAAGGAAAAGGAAGAGAAAGAAAGCATAAGAGGACATTGGGATCAACAACTACAACAGATTTTGCTTGCAGGGACCGAGTTGCATACTTTCCTCATTAGTTTTGGCATGCATGGCATATGCATGTGGTTTATTTGTCATGATCTGTCACTGGTATGGAGAATTTCCAGGATTGATAATGGATTAGCTAGTCTTTCCATTTCTTGGATAGCCACAGAGATTGTGGGTTTATTTCCTTGTTTTGTTTTGGTTGGTTCTCATGTTTCCCTAGCTTGGGTTGAGTTATCAGTGCCTAGAATCCTTGGTTGGGAAAATGATCTGGAAGCCCTATAACAACTTGGGTTGACTTACTAGTCCTAGAGGCCTTGGTTGGAAAAATGCTCTAGAAGCCCTTGGTGGTTTGAGTTACTAGTCCTGGAAGCACTGGTTGGAAAAATTCTCTATAACATCGACGAAAGCTATGGGTTGAGTTACTAGTACTGGAAGCCTTGATTGGAACAAATTTTCTGGAAGCCCTTAAATTCTTGGATAAAGATCAATCTGATGATGGTTTTGTGATGTCTGACTATGAGGTGGAATCACTATTTGATGGGTTGAGGTGGATGACCTCTAAAATCCTTGGATGGTTTTGGATTGATGTGTTCTATGATATCCTACATTCATGCTTGGAATATGTTATGAGGGTGAATGGCTGAAGAGAGATTTGGCTCAGCCATTCTATGATCGAGTGGAACATGGAAGTCCCATCCCAGGTTTGGATTTTGCATCATCAATATGAGGTTATTTCCCCATGTATTTATATGAGTATTATATTGGTTTATATGTGGATAATATGGCTGTCATTTCACTGGTATTTTTGCTGCTATTATGTTGGTTATGTATGTGTTTTATGATATCATGTATGTATGGTTATCATCATGCTTTTTCTTGTAAATGAATGAAAAATGTATTTATGACCTAATAAATGAAATGACACCTAATGTGTTGAGGCATCAATGTCTCTTAGCGATTCTTAGGGAAATATGAGACCCCTATGCTCAGGTATGTTATTTACACCTATAGATTACATATTCATGATATGTTTGACGAAATTCCTGTCATGGCTAGTAGGGGTCCAGTCAAGGTCTTATTCAAGTAATTGCATTTGTATTGTCACTTCCTTGTTATCTTACTATTCTAAAAATGTCATTCAATTTTTGGCAGTGACCTAGGCTTTGGGCCTGAAAAAGTGGATAAAGTCCCGAGGATTCTCTCACAACACTAAGAAAAATAGTCCCTAGACGCTAGCATGCCTATCATGCGAGCATATAGAGCCTCCTGGACACTGGCAGGCCTATAGCATGGGAGCATCTGGGGGTCAAGGGGTCCAAAATGTAAGTGGGACCTAGGGGCCGGTTGGCAGAAAGGTTGGGTTGGTTCCTGAGCATCCTAATGTTGATGTTGAAGGTATGTATGGAGTGTTTTCATTGTCTCCACTTCCTTAACTGATTTAGGAGGTTGAATCACAACATAGTTGCCTCTCGTCGCATGTTTACCTCAATTGGTCAATTGCTTGGGTAGATGTGGGAGGAGGTGTTACAACATGAAAATTAAACTTAGTATGGGTGCACACACAAGTTTTTTTTTTTTTTTTTACTTTTCATATGTTTCCCAATACATTCTAGTAATTACTTTTTACCAACTTTTCAAATATGTTTATCTAATCTTAGTTCATTGGTGTTTTTCTGGTGAGGAGGAGTTGTATGCTGCAAAAAAGGTTCATTTACATTCTCCTCCTAGAGCATGAAAAATAATCTGCACTCTGCAACAAAAAATAGCTTGCTTGATCTACTTGTGTACTACAAGAATGGTTGTTGTCAGTTTGTTTAATGCATTGGTTGGGAGTAATTTTCCAATACTCCCCCTTAATCACAATCACCGATTTTCACTATGCCCAATCAATTTCTCAGATGGAAAAAATTTCTCTTGCCAATGGCTTTGTGAAGATGTTTGTGAATTGCTCCTATGACCTACAATGCTGTAAAACAGTTTCTCCATTATTAATAAACTCTCTAATGAAATGATACTTAGTGTCAATATGCTTGCTCTTTTTGTAAAAAAAAAAAAAATCTTTGACAATGCAATTGCAAAATTGTTGTCGTAGTAGATTATTGTTGTTCCTTATTGTTCCTACTATAAATCCTTCAACATTCTTCTCATCCAATCTGCTTGGCATGTTGCCGCGGTTGTTGTGGCATATTCAACTTCTTCTCTCAATAATGACATTATTGGTTTTTTCTTGGAAGTCCATGAAATGGCTCTTGAACCCATAACAAAAGGGATTAACTAAAGTCCCTTTTAATATGGGATAATAGAAGCATTCAATAATAATGGAACGACATGTACACAACACCATATGCACGACATGTACACAACACCACTTGCATACAACACCACATGTACATAGCACCACATATCCAATATGCACACAACACTGTATGTGCAGAACATTGCACATACAACATGTGCATAACACCATCTATACACAAAACTACATAAACAACATGTACACAACACCATATATACACAACGTCACATGTACACAACATCACAGGCATAACATGTACAACTTGTACAACATATACACAATAGTAGTATTGCACATCCAAAGATCACACTGTCTCTACCAGGAAACCTTTCCTCTAGTGTATTTCCACTATCCATGTTTGCCCCCGCATGCCGCATATCACAATGCTTTCATTTAGCTGATTTATCCCTCAAAATTACCTGCCATAGAATAAACATAGACATAAAATAAGCACATAATATTAACTCATATCCACATGCTATTGCACTCATAGATCTATCAGGGCTATGCTTCCCACTTGATTCCTCATAAACCAAAAACCTCTTGATTCCATTCACCTACATAAGCAATCATTCCTCCAAAATAATGATCCTTGACGACCCTATTAGACAACGATATACATACATACATACATACATACATAATAATATATTATATATATATATATATATATATACTATAATATAATATAGATATATTATCAATAGCATATATACAAATCAATATATATATATCATTAGCATAAAAAAATCATGATCCCTGACGACCACACATACATACATACATAGACATCAACATACTCATAATCACAACATAATTACTAGATATTATAAGGTCAAGGTTAAGAGAAATCCCCTTATTTATGCACAACATTCACAACATTGAGAAAAACAATTCCCATCATAGACAAGGCATCTGACACCTCAGATCCATTTACTTTAACTTTCCTGATTACCTTTCTCACGATTGTCCCGCCATTTTCCATTTACACCTATGGACCCAACCAATCCAACTGTATTTCATATTCTTGCCTTTAGCTGCCCTTTAGTCATGCACCAAGCTTCTTCCAAGTATTACATTACTTGTTGGGTCCCATAGCTCTCCCTGAGCTCCAGTGACTTTCCTCTATCCAAACCAATTCCCAAGGTCCTCAAAACATAAAAGGAAAGAGCAATAAACAAACAAGAAGAAGACAATGAGAAACTAATAGCAAAATGATTCCACAAGCAAAGTAGTATAGCCATACTCTAGACATAAACAAAACTGCAAAATAAGCACAAAAAAATCACAAAGAACCAAAAGCACAAAACTAGAAACAAACACCATGACTCAATCCCCATGGGTTCCCAATGCTTCGGAAGGAAAGCTCAACCTGAGCCTTCTTCAAGATTTCATGGCAGTCTCTTTTTCCATGTAATCCCTTGCATCATACTTCCATAAACTCATAGTTGTTAGTGCATAAATAAACATGATAACTGTTAAAATTGGCAACTAGGGCCAAACTCCATGTGGGCCATCGTATTTATGGCAGTTGATATTTTTCTTGTATCCCTCTCATCGAGAGGTGTAGGATTGATCTAAAGATCATCCAATTTCGATAAGTATTCATGGAGTTATGAATTTATTTGTGTTATAAGACAATTCATCAAGGTCGGCCAACAACCAAATAAAACCCACATGTGCTCAACGTTTTAGTATAAATAGAGGTGGCCTTCAAGTGATTTCAACACACACTTGGGATCTCTTCCTCTCTCTACATGTCTTTGGGTTTTAGTAGGAGGAGAGATCCTAAGGGATATTGTTGCCTTGATCTAGAGGGAAGAAAACCGGAAAAGCCGGAAAAGCTGGAACTGCAGGAAAAGCCAAAATTGCCGAAAAAGCCGAAAAAGCCAAAAAATCCAGAAAAGGCGGAATTTCCGAAAAAGCCGAAAAATCCAGAAAATTCGGAACTGCTGGAAAATCCGGAAAAGTCGAAACTGTTGAAAATGCCGGAACTGCCAGACCTGTCGAAAAAGCGAGAAAAGTTGGAAAATCCGGAAAAGTCGAAAATGCTGAAACTAACGAAACTACCAAAACTACCCAAACTATTGGAACTGCCAGAAAAGCCAGAAAAGCTGGAATTGCTGAAAAAGACGTAATTGCTGGAAAATCTGAAAAATCTGGAAAAGCAGGAAAAGCTGGAACTGCCGGAAAATCCGGAACTGTCGAAAAAGCCAGAACTTTCGGAAAATCCGGAAAAGCCGAAAAAACTAGAACTGCCGAAAAAGCCGGAAAATTTGGAAAAGCCAGAATTGCCGGAAAAGATGGAAAAGTTGGAACTGCCAAAACTGTTGGGAATTGCCGGGAATAGCCGGAACTACCGGAATTTTCGGGAATAGCCAAAACTGCTGGAACTGCAGGGAACTGCCGGAACAACCAGAGCATCTGTCTCCGAAGGAGAGTAGCATGCAAGGGACAACTAACTAACATTGAGACAGTTGTATGGTACTTAGCAGCAAATACACCAAGCATGCAATGTTATAGCTAGCATGCAAGGGACAGCTAGCATGCAACAACAAGCATGCTAAGGGCAACATGCATGCTAGGGACAACAAGCAAGCAAGGTGCAACCAACACATAGGTCAGTATGAAAACATGGTGCAACAATGACATAATGCAATACAGTGATGGGTACAGTCATGATTAATGAAGCGTGATGAGATGCAGCATAGTGATGATGGGGTGCAACACGATGATGAAATGCAGCTCAACGATAGGTGAAGGAGTCACCTTGGAGAATCAGTTGAAGCAACATGTCTTCAACTGATCTCATGTATCATCTTCTTAGAGATGATCTATGTTCTTATCTAGATAAGTTAAAGTGTTGACTTCTGTTGTAAACATACTATCTCTCTCTCTCTGCTGAACTATTGAAGAACATTTAAATAGAACTGATCAAGGGTTCCCCACATTGGGGTTTTTCCCTGGCTAGCACCACATCTTGTGTCCTCTTGTCTTAACTTGTCTTTTGTTATTTATGTTTATGTTCTATCTAAAGTTTACTTTAATGGCGATGTGATTGCTAATATGGAAAAGATATGGAACTAACTGTGAAAATTGAAATAAATTGCTCTAAGCATAGAACATACCTAAAATTTAACATGGTATCAGAGCTGAGGTGAAGACAATGCCCAAGCAAGAGTGAAAGAGTAATCACCGAAGATAGTTGGGAAAGGACAAAAGGATCAGTGGATTCCTCATCCCTCTTCAAACTCACCAAGGGTGAAGTCGAAGCAGAGAATATTATCAGAATGGCATAGCGGAATATGGCCTACCTAAAGATCACTTCATTGGAAGATCGGATCTCAGGGTGGAAGGAAAGGCAGATAACTAGTTCGGCCATTATGCGAAGGAGTGTCTGAATAGCAGGGACACATCACTTGATGATGATAACAATCATTCCAGGGACATCTTCAATGATCAAAGGAATGACAGGTAATGTAGGTCATCAAGGAAATGGCTGACTCTTCATAGAAAGAAAGGAACCCCTGTTATGAAGAATCAAATGTTGTTTCTGATAAGATAAAGAAGCGTTATATTTTATTGGCCCTCTCCTTCAGATTCTTTGGGAATCTAGCTTATAGATTGTAGTGCTTCAAGGCACTTCATCGGATAGATGGGTGCACTCTCTAATTTGGTAGAGATGGAAAAAATCATGGGATTATACTTGGAGTCGATGCCACCTATCCTAGAAAGGGTGTAGGGAATGTTAACTCTCAATTGAATAAGGGTAACTCAATTCATTTACAGAATCTCTTTTATGTACCTAATTGCAAGAAGAACTTGGTGTCCATCTCGGAAATGGAAGACAAAGGTTTCAGGGTGGCATTCATCGATGGAAAGATACGTGTTAAAAAATAGGATTTTCAAAGATGCATTTTTTCATGGGTTCAGGGTTGGAACTTTGTATCAAGTTGCAGGATGGTCCATTAGGGATCATGTCAATTGACATATCACATCTATAACACTGAAGGTCTACCTATGGGGCCCTACCCGATGTGAGTCAGATGGTGATAGGGATGCCTGAATTCAAGAAGAGCATGAAGGTACATGTTTGGGAAGTACTAAAGGAAAATCTTATAAGGGGACCATTCCCATCATGCAGCAGGTCCACAGGTTTGGAAGAACCCGAGGAGTTTGAGATTCATGATTGGGAATCTCATGTATATAGGTGGAATAAAGCCCTCTATGGCTTGAAGGAAAACACCTTAGGTGTAGTATGAGAGGATTGATAGCTGTCTGATGAAGCTGAGATTCACTAGGAGTGAAACCAATACAAACCATTACCTGAAGGTTGTGGATGATAGACCTCTCATACCACACACTTTATGAGGATGACCTATTTCTGACAGGTGTAGACCCTCTCATTTGGATAAGTAAGAGGGAGTTGGATTCCAGATGTGGAATGATAAACTACAAGTCTGTGACTATCTCGAGGATCTTAACTTTCAGAAGTTATATGGTAGTGATGTCAGACCAAATTTGGGAAATTCCTCTGAGTTTCATAAACTCATTTGCGTTGATATTCTTGGTGAAATTCCGTCTAGACATACGTTTTGTAGCTAACATGGTGAGCTCATATTTGGTTGAGCCTCATTGGATTGGTGCTAAGAATCTTTTGAGATATCTTCAGGGCACAATCTCTCATGGATAGAGATACACTACCAGAAATATGAAAGTGCGTGATTATTAGAATGTTAACTGGGCAGGTAGTATGGAGGATCAATATAGAACTTCTCAGTGTTGGTTCTCTTTGGATTCTTCTTCAATATCATGGATGAGCAGGAAGTAGAAGTCAGTTGCTATAAGCACTGCTGAGACCGAATACATAGCTACGTGTATGATATCGTGTGAAGCTGCAAGGTTGGAGAAGCTCTTAAGTGAGCTGTTTATACACATGATGAATACCACTGTGATTCTCTGTGACAACCAGAGGTGGGATTGGATTATTGAGGAATCCCGTATTCGATGATTGCTCCAGCAGATAGACATCAGATATTGCCTTATCTGGGATATGGAAATTCGATGAGCGAGGAGGCTCCATCGTGTTGAGACTGATGTACAGGTCGCAGACATTTTGTCAAAGCTCTGGGGAAAGGTCAAATATGTGACTTTCTCAAATGACTTGGAGTCATTGAGAGACCTTCTTATAAGGGTCCTGAATTTTGCATGCATTGAGCTATGGGAGCTCTGGGGGGCTTTGGGTACTTACTGGAGCAACATATGACCACAAGGCGACTCA
>APFE030048216.1:135404-189363 GCA_000404065.3 Pinus taeda
TATGAGTGGTTTGAGACACTCTCTTGTGACATTGATCTGGGATCAATGAAACTGATCTAGGATTAGTATGAGTGGTTTGAGACACTTTCTTGTGAGATTGATCTGGGATCAGTATGAGTGGTTTGGGACACTCTCTTATGATATTGATCTGGGATCAACAAAACTGACTTCGGGTCAATAATAGTGATGTGACACACTCTCTTCAGATGAAATTGACTTCGGGTCAGTAGAGAATGGTATGAGACATCCTCGATCAATTCTTCTTCTTCATGGTTCAACAGAGCAGAGCTTAGCAGGTTAGAGCAGTGTAGGGCACTGATGGCAGAGATAGTATAGTCGGACATATGGATCAGTGGATGGAGTTCTCCCTAGTTGAGAGGGAGTGTTAAAATTGGCAACTAGGGCAAAAATCCATGTGGGTCATCTTATTTATGGTAGCTGATATTTTTCTTGGATCCCTCTCATCGAGAGGTGTAGGATTGATCTAAAGGTCATCTGATTTCGATAAGTATTCATGGAGTTATGAATTTATTTGTGTTATAAGACAATTCGTCAAGGTCAACCAGCAACCAAATAAACCCCACATGTGCTCAACATTTTAGTATAAATAGAGAAGGCCTTCAAGTCAGTTCAACACACACTTGGGATCTCTTCCTCTCTCTACATGTCTTTGGGTTTTAATAGGAGGAGAGATCCTAAGGAATATCATTTCCCTGATACAGAGGGAAAAAAGATACATGATAATATCAAGAACTAATATCAAGAACTAATTGTCATACAAGCACTGCCATGACAATAATCCTCATGTATATGACCATAATAACAACATCATGACTACCATGCATGTGACTGGAATGCATATAACAACAAGTTGCTACCTTTCATGACTCTCTGATGCATGTACATATGACCGCAGTGATCAACTAACATCTATCATGCATGTAACCAAAACAACAATAGAATGAAAGACATGTATATAACCATAATTTATATAACAACCATTAACCAACATACCCTCATGCCCAACATACAAAAATGTTTGATGATTTTCTCTTACGCCGAGATCTAGTGCTGCAACCTCGCTCTCATGACCTGCATCTCTTTCTTTATCTTGGAAAAAATGTCAGCCTCATAACATACAAATAGCATCAGAATGACATATAGTACATAAAACAACATTAACCATAACAATGCATGCTAACAACATGCATTTAGCCCATCCAGTCCAAGTGTTTGAACCATGCTATGATACATCATACTACCATGTAACCTCCCCTCCTACATTTACGCACTTTCACCAGTTTTCTTAGGGTAAACATGAGAAGAGGGTCACTATGATAAGACTCAACCTCATATATGACCTTAAGAAAATAGAGTCAATAACCTAATACCTCATTGACTTCCCTTAAGAGCTACAGGACCTCCAGGAGCTACCCAACCCCTCTAGGTATCCAACCCATGAGTTAACTCTCTTTTTCATTGAACTTGACCCCTAGATGCTCCCATGACAATGCCTCCAAGTGATTGAAACCTCCAGTCACTCCCATATACTTATTTCCTAGTAATTGTAGACTTTTCCACTTAGTTTTGTGCCAACAACCCTGAACTTTGAGCTACTCTTTCACGCCTCAGACAAAGGCCTATTTCTAGAACTCAATGAAACTTCCAGAAATGATGAATATCATAGAAAAAAAGCTTCTAAACTAGAATTTGAACAAGGACTTGACCTGACCATTCCTATCCAATATAGGTATTCCATCAAACACATGATAAAAAAGCCACCTACATGTCATGAATGCATATCTGAACATAGGACTCTGAAACTTATATGAGGTTTAACAAGAAGCACAAATGCGTTCTCACAATAGTTGTTATAACACCAATTAGGTCATGCAATCATTAACTAGACATTCATTGAATATAGTGTAATGAGATCCATATTTAATTTTTTCATATAACCATGCTTATGACCAACATATAGCAATATAGATAACAATGATAAAACAACCATTAAATCCATGTAATAACAAGCATAATTACTCATCAAAGACAAGAGAAACTTAAATTTTATGAACCATATGCAAAAGCTAACCAAGTTAGGGACTTCCATGTACCACACTACCATAGATTGAGTTGAACCAATTCTTTCTTATATCAAATTACCCCTGTGCCATATTCTAAGCATGAATGTGGGATCTCATGTGATAAAACCAGTCCATAAAATACCAAGGGAATCTAGAAGTTAAACCACTTCCACCCTCACCATATTGGGATCTCACCTAAACCGGTCCCTAGATCACAAAAAAAAATCGAGCATGGATGCCTCAAAATTCCTTCACCATCCCTTGAGGAATTTTCCTTTCTCCACCCACCTATTGAGGGCTTCCCAGAGAAAAGCATCTCCACCCCTAACCCTTGAGATTTTCCTGAGACCACCTCACCCATCTTTAAAACCTTATGGAAATCCAAAGCTCAAATGATAAACAATCCTGTCACGCCATGGCTATACAAAAATGGCAAAGAAAGGCTGAAACCATTGTCAAAACCTACAAAAATCCAAGCCACCAACAACAAATAAACCAAATATACACATGCATATGCCATGCATGCCAAAACCAGCTAGGAAATCATACATGCAACCTATTACCTACAATTATTCATGCTAAAGTTGCTTGATCCAACCTTTCCTTGCTTAATCCTTTGTTTCCTTTGATTTCTTTGTCTTTCCTTTTCTTTCATCATCTTTCCTTTTCTTGCTTTCTTTCCTTCTCCTCTTGGTGCTCTTCTCCTCTTTGAGACTAATTCCAAAACAAAACTGACAAGAGGTTCCAAACCGATGCTCAAAATCCTTTTTATTATTGATGCCTCTAATTTCTTCAATTTTCCTCTATTTTCCTTCAATTTCCTCCTCACATGCAACATGTGACCTTGAACCTCCAGTTCCTCCCTATTTTCAAAAATAAAAATCCAAAAATGTATTTTTTCCTTTTCAAAGCGATCTGGATCTCTTAAGTTACCAAAATTAACCAAGATATTTTACTTCTATGATTTTAGCATAATTGCATGTGAAAGAGTATGACAAAGAACATGTGCATGCTTTAAATAAGAGAGAACATAATGACAAACATCAAATCAAAGAACACACACACATTAATAACGAAGTTCACCTAGTGTGGGTTACATCTCTAGGCCTCGTGTCAAGAGTGGGGATGCCGCTTTGTTGCAAGATGATGATGAGTACATGGTACATTCTCTATCATTACAAGGATAAACTCCCTCAACTAGAGTGGCATGTCTCTCCATGAAACAACCTCCTATAAGAACTCTCACTCATATGGGCCCTCCTTCAACATGACAAGATAATAAATTCTCACATTACGTGGAATACAAGTATCCTTCAACATAATAGTAACAAGGATCTCAACAAAAAAATCATCATCTTAGCAAATAAAAAAGAAAGGCATGGCATCACTGCATCATATACCTCCACTGCTTGGGATGGCCTAAAAGTGCAAAGCTCAACTACAAAAATGTACATCACAGTTGAATTCGTGGTGCAAAATCGTGTCAAACAACTATAAACTTGGCCTCTTTTTGACACCATCAAAATTTGAACCCTCGGGAATCTTGAAGATTCCCTCAAAGATTCCTTCCAGGAGATGCACGCAAAATTCACTGCTTAGATGAAAATTTTGAGCACACCACTACGCTCCTTGCAAAATTTTGAGAAAAATGACTAAAAGCATGGAAAATTTAAGGAGCTAATATTCGCAAGTGGACTAATTTTCCATGATTTTTCAAAAAAAAGATTCGTCAATTTCCATTTTTTTCTAAAAATTATTCACCCAAATTTTATAGTATACATTTTTTTTACCTTAAAATTTGCCATAATTGTATAAATACTATAAATAAAACTATTATAAATCTGCATGCTTTTACAAAGATATCAACAAACATTTTATAATTTGCAATTTTGGGACTAGTAAGATTTGCCAAGGTTTCTAAACTTTAAGACAAATTTTCATCCTTAAAAGTTTCCCTGCTATAAGTCTCATGAAATATTCTCTATCTCAAAAAACATGCCCCCACCTAAGTTCATCGTGTAGCTCTACTTCTGTTTGTTCTCCCTTGGGCAAATGGTAACTTTGATTTAAACAAATTTTTGTGGTATTAAAAACAAAGCCAATAGTTGGGTGGTTTGGCAATTTGCATCAAATGAGAGGGTGGAGGTCCCATGGTCAAACCTGCGGGCCTCCCCACATAGAAATTTTCTGGCACATTTTTCTGGTGTATTTTAAATTTGAATGTTCGTTTGTTATGTGGCATCATTATTTATGGCAGTTTATGAGGCTACCCTCGTGGGGCGGGCCAACCATCGGCCGACACGGGTTCAAGTCCTTTTGGCCCCTGTATATTATATGGTAACAACCTTCGTCCATGTCAATATGTTGTGGTGGCAGTGTTTGACCAACCGCCACCATATTTTAATATATGTTAGCCATTAGGTGGGGATGGCGAGGTGGGGGTGGCGCCTCGCCACCCCTTTTTTTTTATTTTTATTTTTTTATAAGCAAACTGGCCAAAATATTTCAACCGGATTATAAGGATCACTAGAAAAATTAAAGAGGTGACAAACTCACCCGTTCCGGTGGCCAGAATCCTTGCACCGAAAATTTCCAAATTGTTTCCTCGTTAATCGCCGCCACTGGGCCTAGTTTGACCAAATCTTTGACCATGAATATCTTGAGCATAAAATTTTGGATTTGAGTGTTGTTCATGTTATTGGAATTAGGATGATGAACACTATGATTTGGTTCTAGTTTGGGTGAAATCCAAGAAATTCTTTTTTTGAGCCTTTTTCTGAGCCACTTCTGAATTTTGAGTGTTTCTGGAGCCACCTAGGTCATTCCTCCCCAATGAGGAGCTTTTGGTCCTCCAAAATCATGAACATAATATGAAACTGTTGTGTTACATTGTCTGCACAACAAGTGTCCTCACAAGTCACATGTCCTTCTCCTTCACCCTTATTCTTTGAAGCCATAAGTGATGAACTAACGCCTGCATCCTTTGCAAACCTGTAGTATAATATTTGCAAACGACATGCTTAATTACATGACAAATCATGACCCAATCATCCCCATACTTGCCAATAGTTTATAACGCATACTCTTTGGTTAAATGTACATCATAATAAAAACCAATGCCCCAGTGACCAATAAAAGGCCAAAAACATCTTCATTGCTCTAATAAGAAAGGGAAAACACATCATCATTATTTCAATTATATCGCAACACATGATTTACAAAATGTGGCCATGACAAGATACCATACCTAATAAAACCATCTCTCACTCATCAAAGTGAACGGGTCATCTCCCTGTGGCAGATTCACTTGTTGAACATTTTCACTAGTTGGTTCCTAGACGGGCACTTTGTCCTTGAGATGCTGCTCTGGATGGAGCCTCCAACATGTGGCTCTTTGATATCCACCTCTATTGCAATGATTGCAAAAAGTGTTCTTCCTCCAAACCTGCTTAACCTTCTTCCTTCCTTGATGTGGAGAATGTCTTTCACACCTTATCCTCTTTCTTGCTACCATTCTCTTCTAACACTCGGAAACCACATGGTTATGTAAGCCACAAAAACTACATGGATTTCTACACCATGTTTTTTCTCAACATTAACAATATGATTGTAATCAAAATGAACTTTAGAATACTGAGACTTTTTATACCTCTCTTGATAGTGTACGATGTCGTCCTGGTGATGAGAGATTGCCTTAGCTCTTTCTCTGCAATGTGCACTGCCATGGGAGGATTGTGATGTATTCTTATCATCCTCTTTCTTCAATAGTTTAGACAATGCCTTAGAAGCTTCTTCTACCTTCGAGAATTCTCATTTAGGGTATCCTATTTTGGTAAGGAGTCTCAAGTCGGTTCCTGAAATGGGTACCTCAAGGTTTCCAACAGAAATAGTGTCATGTGAAAATGAAACTAAAGAATGATCAACATTGTTTACCTCAGTTTTCAATTCTGAAGCACGTGACGATGGCTTTGCTAAGCCTTCATTGTGCTTAAACTCTTCCAAGGCCTCTTCCGTGGCTCGTAATTGAAACTGCAATCTCTACTTCTCCTCTTTTTATTCTCGTAGAAGTCTCCTCAATTTAGAATTCTCTACTTGAAGGCTCTAATTGATCTCCTCATCCGAAAGATGAGAATACAATGAAGAAGATGAATAACCACTGGAATATGGAGATGGATCATTGTCCTATGTTCTTTCTTTTTCCTGTTCCTATCTTGCCATTTTCTTCTCATAATCTACATACATTAAATCTACCATGTTGGACATCTTATAGAAGGCCTCGTAGAGATCTCTGCCTCCTCCATTTTCTTTCGAGTTGCATGTTCAATCATTCACACTCATAATTCACATAAGCAAGAAGACTAATTTGATACTAAAATTGATCCGGATCTCTTCAACTACCAGGATTAACCAAGATCTTTTATTGTATGATGTTAGTAGAATTGCATATGAAAGAGCATGAAAAACCACATGTGCATGCTTTAAAGAAGAGAGAACATAATGACAACCATCAAATCAAAGAGCACACATACATTGATAACGGAGTTCACCCAATGTGGGTTACGTCTTCAGGCCCAGTGTCAAGAGTGGGGGGCTACTTCATTAAATGTTGCAAGATGATGATGAGTACATGGTACATTCTTTGTCATTACAAGGATAAACTCCGTCGACTAGAGTGGCATATCTCTCCATGAGACGTCCTCCTATAGGAACTCTCACTCATATGGGACCTCCTTCAACATGGCAAGATAATAAATTCTCACATGATGTGGCATACAAGTATCCTTTAACATAATGGTAACAAGGATCTCAACAACAAAATCATCATCTCAACAAATAAAAAAGAAAGACATAGCATCACTGCATCATATACCTCCACTTATAGGGATGGCCTGAAAATGCAAAGCTCAACTGCAGAAACTTACATCACCATTGAATTTGTGGCAAAAAATCGTGTCAAATGACTATAAAATTGGCATCTTTCTGACAATGTCAAAATCTGAACCCTTGAGAATCTCGAAGATTCCATCAAAGATTCATTCCCAGAGATGGGCGAAAAATCCACTGCTTGGATGAAATGTTTTTGCACACGACTCCAATCCTTGCGAAATTATGAGAATAATGACTATAAATTCAACATCATTTTGCCTCTGTAAAATATCAGCCTCTAAGGGAATCTTTTAGATTTCTGAATATTTTTCAAAGATTCATCACTGTTGACTACCTCAGATTCTGCTGCTCAGATGAGGAAATAAAACACACCATCATGTTCCCTGTGAATTCTAGTTCCTTTGAGTATAAACTAGGCATGATTATGTCACTGTGAGTTTTTTCCCTCTAAAGAATCTTTTCGATTCCTCACTTATTCTACATGGAATATTCTCTATCTCAAAAAATGTGCTCGCACTTGAGTTTGTCGTGTGGTTCTACCTCTGTTCGTTCTCCCTTGGGTGAATGATAACTTTGGTTTAAATAACATTTTGGGGCATTAAAAACAAAGGCAATTATTAGGCGATTTAGTAATTTGCATCAAATGGGAGGGCAGAGGTCCTAGGGTCAAACCTATGGGCCTCCCCACATAACAATTTTCCGGCTCATTTTTTTGGCGTATTTTAAATTTGAAGGTTCTTTTCTTATGTGGCTTTGTTATTTATGGTGGCTTATGGGGTCACCGTGTGGGGCGGGCCGACCACCAGTTGGCATGGGCTCAAGTCCCGCCGACCCCCCAAGTATTATATGGTAATGGCTTTCGTCCAAGTCAATATGGTGTAGTGGTGGGGTTTGACCACCCGCCACCTTATTTTAATATATGCTAACCGTTGGGTGAGGGTTGTGAGCTGCCAACCCTTTTATAACATTCTTTTGTTTTTTATAAACAAATTAGCCAAAAAATTTCAACCGGACTTTAAGGTTCACTGCAAAATTAAAGAGTTGACAAATTTTCCTGTTCAGGCGGCCAAAATCTGTGCGTCGGTAAATTCCAAATCGTGGCCTTGTTAGTGGCTGCCACTGGGCCTAGTTTGACAAAAAAATTGACTGTGAATATCTTGAGAATACAAACTCGGATTTGAGTGTCATTCATGTCATTGGAATTAGGACGATGAGAAATAATATTTGGTCCTAGTTCGGATGAAATCCGAGAAATTTGTATTTTGAGCCCTTTCTGAGCGACTTCTAAATTCTGAGAGTTTCTAGAGCCACTTGGATCACAAAGCCTTTTCCAATTCCTTTTCCAATTACCTCTTAGTCATAATAAACAACAAGTGATGCCCACTAGGATGTTTTTCCCAACATTCATCTTGAAATATGTGTCCCATGACTTTGGTCTTATTTTTCCTTTATTACATGAAATTTTAACCCAAGGTTGCTACAGTGTCTCTGTGTATCCTACAAGGACTCCCATCTCAACTATAGGCTCAATTTTCTTCTTGTTATCCTTGGAGACATGAAAATACGTTGTAGCTCCAAAAATTTGAAAATGAGATACATCCGTCTTCCTCATAGAGAAAGCTTCTTTGGGTGTGATCATGCCAAGCATTTTATGAGGGCTCTTGTTCTGTAAATAAACAGTGGTGTTACATGATTATGCCCATAAATGTAATGTCAAACCTTGATCATGCAACATGGATCTTATTACTCCCACTATGCTTCGGTTTTTCCTTTTAGCCATCCCATTTTGGTGTGGGTTATGGTGTGCTATCAATTCTCTTCTAATCCCCTCTTTGGCGCACAATTCCTTGAAGGTTTTAGAAACAAATTCTCATCCATTATCACTTCTCATGGATTTCAATTTATGACAGGTCTCCTTTTCAACCGATGTTTTGAATTCAACAAATTTTGAGAAAAATTCATCCTTCTTCCAAATGAATAAGACACAACATTTTGTAGAAAAGTCATCAATAAAAATCACATAACACCTGTGTTTTATTGTAGAGGTTGTAGAAAAAGGTCCACATACATCGAAGTGGGATCGCTCCAAGATTTATCCAGCTCTGCTATCTCAGCCTTGGAAGGTGGATTTGACATATTTTCCCAATGTACATCCCTTGTAGACATCATGTTGGTCAAAGGTGAATTTCAAGAGACCGGTGGTAATTTGCTAAATCATTTTTAAGGCCCCATGGTGTAAGTCCCATGTGCCTGTGCCAGAGTTATCCAAGGTATCAACTCTACACCTTTTCTATCTTGCTACTTAGTGCAACGCAAGATTTCACCTCAAGTTTGTAGATATTTTTCACTCTAACTCCAATCTATTTCACTTGCCCGATAGATACATATCTCGGAAAGGCTTTCCCCTTACTGAAAAAAACATCATAGCCTCCATACTCCAATAAAACTATAGAGATCAAGTTCTTCGTCATCCCATGTACATACATGACATCTTTCAGATGAAGATGGGAGCCTAACTTCCTCTTAATGTTTACAGTTCCAATTCCTTTAGTATTGTACCTCCCGTCATCCCCAAGTTCTATGTGCATCTAGAGATCCTTCTCCTCTAGGCTACTAAATAATTCTTTGCATCCCATCATATGGAATGAGGCACCTGAATCTAGATACAACACACTTCCCATTATAGTGCTAGTCGTGCATGTAATTAAGGTGAAGTCTAATTCAAATTGTTAGGGAAGTGCTTCACCTCCTACTCCTCCTGAAGGTTTCTTGTGTAGACACTGTTGCATAGTGCCCATATTCATGGCAATGCAACATTTTATCTTCCTTAGGTCCTTCTTCTTGCCATTGTTCTAGCTGGACTCTTGCTTTCTTTGGGCCCTCTTACCCTTAGTTTTCTTTCCCTTCCCAACCAAGGAAAAATTCTCTTCCTCCTCAACTTTGGATGTTACTCCATCTCTAGTGTTCCTTCAAATTTCTTCTAGAACCAAATCAAAGCAAAGTCTCTCCCAATTTGGAAAATTTTCCCTTCCATTTATAGAGTCCTGGTAGTTCTGCCAATATTTTGGAAGGCCTAGGAGAGTTAGGCTCACAAGCTCCGAAGATGGTATATTTTCTTCAATTCCTCCAAGCTCATATCAAAATTGAGTGAATTTGGAGAGATAATGTGGAATGTTCATTTTCTACATGTGGATGTTTCTCAACTTGCCCGTCAATGCCAATTTCTTGGCCTCACTTCCATTTTCGAATAACTCAGTGAGGGTTTTCAACATAGAAAATGGAGTCTCGTTGTCATGTAAATTCGAGACTATGTGGTCTCTCACACCCTCCAAGATGATCCTCCTGGATTTTGCAGTATCCTTCTTCCACTGGGATAACTAATGTGCATCCGATACTGATGATTTCGGAATGTCGGTTTTGATGTGTTATAGATCCATTTGGTTGCATCAATCCCATCATTTAGATCAGTGTTTTATGGCTCATCAAACCCTAATTTCAGTTGTTACATGCCCTAAACAAGTCACCCTTTGAATGCCTCCTTCCCAGAGAGTTCCATGACTTGAAGACATCCAGAAATAGCCTATAGAGGGACCAGTGTAGGTAGGCCCCTGTAAAGGTGCGCTACAGAGTAGTTAAGTCCATGCCAGGGTGCTCTGCAGAGCACTTAGGCTTCCTTTCACCTGCGCTGGGCGAGATTGAGCGAAATTCACATTGGGTTTGGGGAATATTCTTATCTTTTGGAGTCATCTAGAAGGTTCCCTCACTTATCAACTCCTCTGAGCTCGAAAATGGATAAGGAATGAGTTCCTATCCTCTCATCGCTTCCTCCATGGAACTAATTTTAAGTATGGAAGGTCATTCAATGCCACCATTTATGACAAAACCTCTTTCATCTTCCTATAAATTGACCACTCATCTAAGTGATCAAGGGCTATATTATGTTGAATTGTAAGGAGATAATGTTGCTATGAGATTTGGCTTTTAAGCAAGTATTGGAATGCTACAAGTTTGTCATGCTTTTGATATGATATGGATGGGATCCAAGCTGGAGGAATGGCTTTGAATTAGACATAGATGGTTGTAATTCCTTCTTCTATTCAATAAAGTGTTTGAACCTTTATCCCATATGTTTGTATTGTTTTATAATGCTTATATGTGTGAAATGTATCTTATTCCATTCACTTATATTCAATAGATCTTTTACTTTGATCGATTCTTTGTTTTATATTGTGTTTACTGGTACTTCTCAAGCGTAATAAGTACGGGAAGGAGCGGCATGATCGATACAAGGGAGACGAGAGGAAAGCAAACTACAAGTAGGTCTTCTCATCTTCTCATCTTATCTATTGCTTATAGGAAAAGACTAAAAAACTTTAAACTATTGCTCTAGATATGGTTACTTATCTAGGGAATTAGTATTTATCCGTAGATACCAAATTCTCCAAAACAAATTGGCGACTCCACTAGGGAACTATCACCTTTCCTAGTAACTTATCCACCTCCTAGGACATTCTTGTAGATCCTACTTGTGTTCATTTACTGTATTTCAACTCTTTTGCATTGAATTTTGGTCAAAAATTGAGGTTAGATGAGTCTTGAGTGGCCTCTCAGGAATCAACGTAGGCTTGGTCAGGGGACAGTGCTCTGCAGAGTACCCTTGAGTGAGAGACAGTGCTCTCCAGCGTAGTTATGCCCTCTTTGACCTGCGCTGATCCACCTTAGGTCAAATTCCCACCTTTGGATTGAGTTTTTGCCAAATTTCTTCTGTTTGATTGCTTGCTGATTGATCAATGAATGTCATGTCTTAGAAAACAAGTTTTTATCTCCTCTTCCAACTCTACTTTGACTTGATTGATTAATTTTTATTAAATTTTTTCTGTGTTATTATTAGTCTATAGTCGAAGTTAGAATATAGTTGATTAATCTTTGTTTGAAATAAAGTGTCGTAAAGTCTTCTTTTCCTTCGAAACAGAAATGTCGTAAAAATCTTCATTCTTATGAAAGATTGATTGATTGTATGTGCATATTTCGTTTTTTCTCATCATAACATTAAGGGATTCAAAAAGAAAAACTTGAATCATTCATATTGTAGTTTGTGAATTCTTGAAAGGAATAGCTAGGGAAATTGCATTAGATGTGCTCTTTGCTCTTTGTCAAAGATATGATTGCTCTATCCCTACTAGCTAAGGTTTTCATTGTTCAATAGAATGAAAATAATGCTTATCATATTAGTTTCATTTTAGGAATTGCAAACATACATCACATGGTGAACCTTGAAAGAAAAATTCTAAAGAATATCAAATTAAAATTTATCTGAATTTACCTAATGGAGCATTGTCACCTAATGAAAAACATTTATAGGTCTAGGCTAGAGACATGTTCCAACATCGTAAAACAAAAAAGTTGTCACTAACTTGTCTGCAAGACATCCTGAGTGTGATACCTCATTCCACGTACATGAGTATATCGTAGCTCATCTACATACCTTCAAGTATATAGGGCAGTGTTACAGTATGTAAAGTATATGCGAATGCTATCACTGTGCGGTTTTGCACTGGACAACGCTTATATGGATTGGGCCTCCACGTACTTTCAGGTATATATGGGAGGACAAAATTACGTCGCTATCCATCCTTAGGTAACCGATTCGACCGCCTTGTACACTATGATACACCAAACACAGCATTCGGGGAGATTACCTTCTTTTACTTCTCGGTTCGCTGGGAGGTATTCTGCAGTTCACAATTGCTTGGTAAACCTTTTACTTAGATTATCCCTCTTTTGTTTTGTTATGTTAATCTGATTAAAATAAAATTAATCGATCGCGGATAACATCCTCCACGCTCACTCCTTAGTTGATCTTAGGTTGAAACATATGGTGACAAATCCAGAGTCCACTGATCAAGGAATTCCTTTTGATCGGAATCCTAGTCCTTTTCCTCCTTTTGAAAATATTGGTGCCCCTTATATGGATACATTATCCCTTCCGGGATTTACCATTGGCTTTCCAGTATGGTTGTTTTCAACCTCTTTGGTTCAAAATATCATGATTTCTCTGCAATCAAGTACTTCTCCAACTGGACAAAATCAACCTCCAGTTGATCCTAAAGTTGACCCTTTTCCTTCTTCCTTGGTTGTTTCTTCCTCCCCTTCTTCCTCTTTGCCTGGTGAAAGTATTGGTACTAGTAACCAGGTGACTAAGAAGAAGAAGAAAGGGAAGAAGAAGAAGAAGAAGCAATTTTAGAAGAGGGGAAACCAAACAACCATTGTTTTGAATGCAACATCTAATGAGAAACTATCCGTCAAGCCTCATAAAGTTCAATATCCATGCAAACTTTGTGTGAGAGACCATCTTCTTCGAAATTGTCCTGATATTCCTTAGATCTTAGAAGAATGGTCTTCTTGTTCACATCATCCTGTGTCTTCAACTTCTCGAGATCATGTTGGTGACACACCATCAACTGATGGTAGTAAAGTTCATGGAAAGAAGGGTAGAGTTAATTTTCCCTGTAGGTTATGTGAAGGGAATCACCCCATTCACCTTTGTCCCTATTTGGTTGAAGCCAAAAAAGTGTTGGATAACTGTCCTGCTTCACTGCAGCGACTTCCATTTGGTTATAGGAGACTCTCCCTTAATCCTTCATTAGTTGATGAATTGACTGACTCAAATCAACCGTCAGTCAAACCCACTCTCTGTGAAAGTGTATCCTATGAGTCTATACCTGACCCAAATCAAAAAGTCGTGGAAACAGTTGACCCAATTTCACCTTCAGTTAATCGTACCTTTCCGGTAGAGAGTGAGTATGATGCCACTCAGGTTCTTTTCATTTCTTTAGATTCCAATGAGCTTGGAGGCAATCCTCCTATTCCATCAAGACAGAAGGAAAATCCTCCTGTTCTCATAACTCAAGGGGATAATTCTCTCGTTCTTATGGTACCTCCTTCAAGTAGTCTGGTCACTTCCTTTGATTGGAAATGACTGGTAGGATGTCGTCTTCCTTCTTATGTGCCTTTCCAGATCATAGTACAGGTTTGTAATATGATTTTACCGAACACTATTATAGATGAAGGTGCATCTGTGAGTATCCTTTCCTCTATTGCTTGTCAAGCGCTCGGTTCGTCGCCACTTGTGCCTGTTACCCGGAATCTGTTGGCTTTTAACAGAGGAACCAATCAACCATTAGGTATCCTTCCTCAGTTTCCTATTACTTTAGGAGGAAAAATCATTTATCTGAATGTGATGGTAGTTCCAGGCCCTTTAGATTACAATTTACATCTTGGGCGTGATTATGTTTATGACATGGGAGTTATTGTTCAACACTCTTTCGAGTGATGTGTTTCCCACATGAAGGAAAAATTATCACTATTGACCAAATTTCATTTCCCAGTCCAAATATGGCTTCTAGTCAACCATCTTCCCTAAATGGTCCTTTTGTACCAATGGTATCATCCCCGCCATGCGTTAATTATGTGGCAACCCGTTCCATGCCTACATCAACAGACGATCAATTCCGTGATGTTGTACATTATGTACTAGGGGTGTTGTACATTATGAACAATGCAGGTAGGCCCAAGTAAAGGTGTGATGCAGAGCAGTTAAGTCCATGCCAAGGTGCTCTGCAGAGCACTTAGGCTTCCTTATACCTACATTGGGTGAGAGTAAGCGGAATTCACATAGGGTTTGGGGAATATTCTTATCTTTTGGAGTCATCTAGAAGGGTCCCTCACTTATCAACTCCTATGAGCTCGAAAATGGACGAAGAATGAGTTAAGGTGCATCCTATCCTCTCATCCCTTCCTCCATGGAACTAATTCAATGCCACCATTTATGAAAAAAACTCCTTCATCTTCCTATAATTTGACCACTCATCTAAGTGATCAAGGGCTAGATTATGTTGAATTGTAAGGAGATAATGTTGCTATGAGATTTGGCTTTGAAGCAAGTATTGTAATGCTACAATTTTGTCATGCTTTTGATGTGATGTGGATGGGATCCAAGCTAGAAGAATGGCTTTGAATCAGACACAAATGGTTGTAATTCCTTCTTCTATTCAATAAAGTGTTTGAACCTTTATCCCATATGTTTGTATTGTTTTATAATGCTTATATGTGTGAAATGTATCTAATTCGATTCACTTATATTCAATATATCTTTTGCTTTGATCGATTCTTTGTTTTCTGTTGTGTTTACAGGTACTTCTCAAGCGTATTAAGTATGGGAAGGAGCGACAGGATTGATACAAGGGAGACGAGAGGAAAGTGGAACTACAAGTAGGTCTTTTCATCTTCTCATCATATCTATTGCTTATAGGAAAAGACTAAAACACTTTAAACTGTTGTTCTAGATATGGCTACTTATCTAGGGAATTAGTATTTATCCGTAGATACCAAATTCTCCAAAACATGATGTACTCTAACACTCTCTTATCATCGAGTACAACTTCAATCTTTTCCTTATAAGCTATGAAATTCAAGGTTCCCTCCAGGGCATACTCCAATATCAATCCATTGAAAGACATTTTCCCACATGAAAGAAAAATCTACTTCTATAAATCTACAAATCAAAATATCTGAAGGCGAAACTCTATTGAATGGTTTCTAGTCTGATTTTTACTCTGATACCATTGAGAAATTAATAGAAATATTATTTCTAGTGATGAATTTGAACTGAAAACAAGAGATTACAAATTTCCTCTACTATTCCGTGGAATGGAAATCACAATTTAGAAACACGTGCAATGGCATGCAACCATTAAAACCACAAGAACACAATGATTTACAGGGGAACCCAAATGGGAAAAACCCCTCCACTAAATTTCATTAAACAGATGAGAATGAGAAACAATTACAATGTCTTTCTTCGGTCTTGAAGCACACCCTGCACTGTAAACATGTTCTCTTGCTCACTGCCCTACTCTAGCCAACACTTAGCCAATTCAAGGCCCCAACTTCCTCTTATTTCCTTGCATAATCCTTGATGAAATTAAGTCCTAAAAGATAGGAATTTCCTCCTATTTTCTTGCGCAATTCCCAAGGAATGATTCACCTACTTAACTGCCATGCCTGTACACTCAACTAGTATACAATTGATAATTATAATGTTCCTTTTCCTCCACTGCAACTAGGCAGTTCAAATTCAATGCATGTCTAGGCAATTTTTCGTTGATTGACTAGTTTAGTTGAGAGATCACTGAGTTAACAATAGTTCTACTACTCAACTAACCTTCAACTGACTCACCTAATGACTTGAGCTCAATTAACCAAGTTCAACTGCAAATAACTGAGCTAGATTGCTAAATTTTAGCAATCACTACATGCACAACTCTACTCCAAGCTTATAACTCGAATTACAAAGCCATGTCACACAAGCTAATTGCAATCCAAGTCATCTTGTTGATGTGGAAAATCGAATTATTCAATCTGACTAAGGCACAAGTCAACTTGAACCTTTCTTGCTACAATTTCTAATAGTTTTATAGCGGGATATTCAAATTTTTTTAGTACCTTAGAATTTTTTTGAATGGTAAGTGTTTCATGGGACTTTTGATAATAATTTTGATGCATCAAATTTCTAGAAAATATATTTGTCGATGTAAGTCGATTCATAAAAAAATATTGAATGACATGCACGTTCTTATATTCAATTTCCATGCACATTCTTTGTCATGCTTATAAACCCTAGAATTCACAATGCTAAAAGAAACCCACAAATTAGGAATGATAAAGAATGCTTACCAAATGCCTTGGAATGATGCTAAAAGAAGTTAACTTTTTCATATTTTCAAGTATTGTTTCATTTTGTAGTGATGGAATAAAGTTTCTTGTGTGCATTTTCATGGATATAAAGTGCTATAAATTAACCTACAAAGAATTATATGGTGATGAAGGTGCATCAAAAATCTTTCTTGTGAAATTTCATTCCAATTTAGGGTTATATGTTAGGGTGATTTAGTGTTCTTTTATTCAATTGCAATTTAATAATACACGTCTATATGGTGATGAAGGTGCATCAAAAATCTTTCTTGTGAAATTTCATTCCAATTTAGGGTTATATGTTAGGGTGATTTAGTGTTATTTTATTCAATTGCAATTTAATAATACACGTCTTATTTGTCATAATCATACATGTAATTTAATATAATAATACATTAAAATACATAATTATGATCAATTTTGTAATCATTGATACAAATAAATTTAATAGTTGAAGTGATAATACACACTGATGTTGTGCTTTTCAGAGTAAAAGAAATATTATTGATATTGCAGTGAGTGCTTTAAAGTGACCAAGAGGTTGAGAACAAATCGATGGTTTGTTCTTCAACTAAGAATGCTTTTGTTGGGGTTTACAACTCTATTATTTTTTATTTGTTTATTTTTTTTAATCAAAATTGGTTAAAATTATTATTTGTACCATGTTGTCGTGAAAGAGTTGAGCGAGTCTAGAGTATATTAAATTGATCAAATTGAGTGGGGGATAAGTATATACTAATTGATAAGTTGTAGATTTAATTGGTTGATTTTAGAATGTATATATTTAAGGAAGCTAGTTTTTGAAATGTTGATTTATGAGATTGTTATTGAAATTGATAAAGATTTAAAATAATTTATTTATAAAATTTTATTCATTTTAATTATTATGAAATTTAATATTTATATAATTATTTTTAATATTTTGTCTTATAGATAATAAATAGTATACTTATATAATTTAATTTAAATTAGAAATGTATAAATATATGAATTAGTTTTGTTTTATATTTATATTTTGGATTATTATATGTCAATATTTTAATAAATAATATTAAATTAATCTTATTTATAAAAGTTGATTGGTATACAAATGAAAGAAAATGATGTTTTATCAACTACATTTATTAGTATGATTGTGTTAGTTTATTTGTAAATCTAACAACTTATATAACAACTTATTTGTATATCAGCTCTCAAAAAGTTTTTTTTTTTTTTTTTCTTTTTTCTTTTAAATCAAATTGTTGGAGTGTTTGAATCATTTTTTTCCGGTGGAAATGCATTCAGCACTATCAAAAAACACCTAAAAGACCAAAAAACCTGAAGTTTGACAGCTAAAATCCACATTTAACACTATCAAAAACACTTAAACCACCAAAAAAAACCTGAAATTTGACAACTGAAATCCAGTTTTTCAAAAATTTCAAACTTTATCCCTCACTTCTTTAATTTTTTTAAAATGGGAAAAGCTAGTTCCCTTGAGAAACATTTATGGGCCCTCCTTTTTTTAAATTATAATTGCCACAACAAACTAACAAACATTACATCAAAACTTTTCACATTACAACCACATACAAAGAAATATATATTGCAACGCAGCCGGAAAATATATAGATGGACATCCGACAGCCCCAACCAACAAGCCATGCACTCGCGTGCATCCCTCACTTCTTTATGTACGATGGCGCCACGCTAAAGTTTCTTCTCACATGATAAAAATTTCAGATATATTTGTGCCCAAAATATGCTGATCAAGTCTATAAAATATCACAAAAAATAATAAATCAAATCAAAATTCAGCGATTACGTGGATGAAATGAGATTGATATCCACCCACAATTAAGATTCTTAAAAATATCTCGTGTTCATTGGTTCATGTATCAACGTGGCACCTGCGTTTCTTTTCATATTTGACCTTTTCCCATCTATTTTCTATTTTCCGGTTTGGATGGATAAAATTTGAGTGCATTCAACGCGTTAAACCTTTCCTCATTGCTTTTCTTTTCAGTTTTGGCATCAATTTCACCACTAATTTGGACTCAGCTGGGGAGCCCCCACACGCTTGGCATTTTGTCGCTGGTGTGCTTCTCCGGTCATCAGCCATTCTCAAATCAACGACTAAAGTGTGGGGAGGCCCCACACGCTTGGCATTTTGTCGCTGGTATGCTTCTCCGAAGATCATTACCCATTCTCAAATCCTATAGGATTAAATCTTCTCAAATCTTATAGGAGTAAATTTCAACCACTGATAATTCTCAAATATATGATAAATCTTATCATATATTTCAATATATGTATGTTGGAAATATATATGTATGATAATGGTTAATTAAGGTTATTTGGGGCATGGGAATGATTGTTATCTTATTCACTCAGGTTCTTCTCACCAGTGATATGGTAATTTTTGTTATAATGGTTTTTAGTTTTATTGTTGAATTGAGAACTCTCTCAAAAGCCAAAATATGTATATTCCTCCTATAAAATATAAAGACATTTCTCATGTTACCATATTTCTATTAATAATAATATTTACTATCAATATTATAATCATAATATTACAAGGTTACATACTCTATGGTTTTTGAATGAAAAATACTCTTTCAATAAGTAATTTAAAAGTTATACTATTTCAATTACATTCTCAACTATTGACTAATATTTGTAAACAAGAATTAATTGTATAAGTGCGAACACACTATTGACGGCCTCAAAAGTGGCCATGGGGTTATCTTAAAACCACACTCGTAAGAATGTTTGTGCATTTCTAGGCATCCAAACTTGGGAAGCCTTGAACTACCAACAAGGACATCGACTAGAACATCAACTAGACATAGTAGTGGAACATACACACACATTCTTGGTGCATATACATTTATGTACATCTGTAACTCATTTTTTTCCTATTTTGGGGAATGTGGCAGGTTTTTGGGATGTCATTGAGCCAAAGATTGGATCCATGGTTTACATTGAGCACCAAGTCAATGGAATTGATCTCCTTCAAATTCTAGGTAAGCTTTTCAATGCCATTTTTTTGTCTCAAAATTTGATTTAAAATTGGATAAAAGACATAAATGATGTCATAAACACAATAACTTTATTGACTTACAAGAGACTTTGCTAGCATGGAGCATAATGTAAATCCAAACCAACCATCAACAAAACCCAAACTCAAAACAACCAAACTCCAACCCATAACAGAGAAATCCTAATGCCAAAATTGATTCATTATGGACAACTTTGAGGTTACTTGTATATGATCTCCTAAACACCAAAAAGCCACCATGATTGTCTCTAACAAGTTTGCTAAATTCAAACACATCATCTCTTTATAATTCCCTAGCAATATTAACTAACATTCCTAATTATAAGGCTAGGATGTATGAATACTATAAAATTGATCTAAATAAAGACCAAATTAAATACTTGAACATTACCAAACAAGATTCCCTATCATTGTTCATTAAGCCTAGAAACAACCAACATATACTAGTCAATAAGAAACACATTTATATGGACTGATGCACCTGCCAACCATTTTGAGACCATCGAATGGATAGGTGGTTCATGGTTTTTGATAAACCTTCTTGTAATGATAGGGAGGTTCCTTTATATTTATTGAGGAAATTATGGGTAGAGTTTAAGTTAAGACTCCAAGCCAACTCCTTTGTCCCAAGATAGAGAGAATGTTATATACAACCCAACATTAGGTGCTAATCACCTAGATGAAGAACTAATCCCCTACTCAACATTCTATAGTAGCACAAAGCATTATTAAAATACAAACCACAATAACCACCTTGACGCACACCCTAGTTCAACATGGCACCTTGGTAGCATTACCGCACCATGAATGATTAATAGGTTGTCTTGCAGAAGGGGTTAGAATGTAAGATTCTATTGTAGGGTTCGATTAGGAAAGTCCACATAGAGGCTCATGTCAGCCTCATTGATGTACTAGTTGCAAATGAACTTGTTTGGAGCTATTAGACATCAATAGTTAACAAAGTCTTGTGGAGAATATTATCTTAACCATTTTTATGTTTTTCAACACACACGCACACACATATATATTGTAATAGCCCTTGGTTGATTTTCCATAAAGGTCATGGGACACATATTCCAAGTTGAATGTTGGGTAAAACATTATAGTGGGCATCACTTGTGGAATAATTAATGGTTACGGAAATTGGAAAAGGAATTGCCATTTAATTATGAAAATAAAGGAAAATAGGAGAAAAGGAAGGTGAGGAGACACAAATTTGCATGCAAGGGAAATTAGAAGAAAAATGAAGGAAAATGAAGAAAAAAGGGATAACAATGATAAAAATACTTCAAAGAATCAGTTTCTAGCATTTTGACAATTTTGAATTGAGCACACTCTCATTCTCTCATACTCTTGCACACTTAAAGCATTCTTGGAGCACTCTACAATTCACTTGGATTGGAGAAAGAAAGCAAAGGAAAGCAAGAGAGCGCATAGGGATAGTTGGATCAACAACTACAACATGGATACTTTGCAGGTAATAGGTTGCATGTGTGATTTCTTTACTAATTTTTGGATGCATGGTATATTCATGTGATTCCTTGTTTATGTGTTGTCACTGGCATGGATATTTTCCTAGATTGAAAGTGGTTCCAACCTTTCCTTTCCATTTCCTAGATAGCCATGGTGTTCTAGGTTTCCCACTTTCTTTTCTGATTGGTTCTCAGGTTCCCTATGGTTGTGGGTTGGAACAAACACTCTAGAGCCCTGGAACAACTTGAGTTGAGCTACTAGTTCTTGGAGCCTGCAGGTGGGGACAAACACTCTGAAGCCTTGTGGGTTGAGTTATTAGTCCCAAGAGATGTGGGTTGGAAAAAATGCTCTAGAGCATTGATTTATTTGTGGGTTGAGTTACCAGTTCCTGGAGCCCTAGACAACTTAGGTAAAGATTGATCTGGTTTATGTTAGTGATTTCTAAACCGCATAGGCGAGATCACTTTAGTTGATGTAACACCACCTCTCACATTTATCCACTTTCACCGCCCTTCCAGGGTAAATATGAGTTGAGGGATACTATGACATGAATCAACCTCCTAAGTACCATTAAGTAAGTGGAATCGATCAACCAAAACTTTACTAACCTTCCTCAGGAGCTACAGGACCCCCAAGAGCTAAAACCCACTCTAGGTGCACAATCCCTGAGCTAACTTGCCTTTTTAGTTAACTAGAGTCCTAGTCGCTTGCATAACAAGGAAAACCAACAACTGTGACCCTCTAGTCGCATGGATAACCCTACCTCCCAGTGACTGTAGTCTAGATTTCCCATCTCTGAGCATGCGACCCTAGAATCTGAGCCACTTTTTGGGCTAGTAACTAGACCTCTGCCCAAAACATGATAAAACTTACCAGAACAATGAATGACACTAATATAAAGCCATTGATCCAAAACTTAGACAATAACTTGACCTAACCAGGCCTAACCATGACAAACATTTTGCCAAACACATTGTGAACATGTAATTTACAGTTCATAAATGCATATATGAACATAGGGGTCTCATACGTATATGAAAACCATCAAGAAGGTCTGATTCCCTCTCACAATAGCTGCAATAACATCTATTAGGTCATGCATTTAATAACCATTCATTTACCAATCAAAACATGTTAAGATCCATAACTCGAATCTATCATAAAACCATGCTTATAACCACATTAATAACAATGATATAACAACCATCAAAGCCACATCATAACAAGTACATTTACTCATAAAATACAAGAGGAAAATAACTCTTATTAACATATGCAAAATTTAACCAAGTCATGGACTTCCATGTACCATCCGACCATAGATTGAGTTGAACCAAATATTTCTTTTAGCCAGTCACCCCCTTGTCATATTCCAAGCATGAATGTGGTATCTCATGGGATAACCAATACATAAAAAACCATGGGAATCTACAGTTAAATCACCTCCACCCTCTCACTACTGTGACCTCACCTAAACCAATCCAGGGATCACAAAACTAAACCAAGCTTGGATGCCTCGGAATTCATTCACCATCCCTTGAGGAATTTTCCTATCTCCACCCACCTATTGAGGGCTTACCGAAGAAAACCATCTCCATGCCCAACCCTTGGCATTTTCATGAGACCACCTCACCTAGATCCAAAACCTTTCAGAAATCCAATGCTCAACCAAGAATGAATCCTATCACACCAGGGCTATCCATGAATTGGCAACGCAAGGTTGAAACCACTGTCACACTAGGAAAAATCCATGCTAATGATGACAAATGATCCAAATACACACATGCATGTACCATGCATGCAAAAACTAGCAAGGGAATCATACAGACAAATCGATACTTGCAAAGTAATCCCATTGTAGCCATATGATCTGACTCTTCCTAGTTTGTCCTCTACTTTCCTTGTCCTTCCTTTGCTTCCATTGCTTTCTTGCTTTCTCCTCTTGGTGCTCTTCTCTGTGTGAAACTAACTCCAAAGCCAAATTGACAAAAGGTCTAAAATTGCTGCTCTGATTCATTTTTATTATTGATACCTCTAATTTCTTCATTTTTCCTCTATTTTCCTTCAATTTCCTCCTCACTTGCAACCTGTGACCTTTCATCTCCCTTTTCTCCTATTTTCCTTTATTTTCATAAATAAATGTCAATAATGTCTCTTTTCCTTTTCTAATCCTTTACTAATTCCTTTGCCAATTTCCTTAGCCATAATAAACAACAAGTGATGCCCACTAGGATGTTTTTCCCAAGATTCAGCTTGGAATACGTGCCTCATGACCTTGGTATTATTTTTCCTTTATTAACTTTATTACATGAACTTTTAACCAGGGGTTGTTATAATTGAGGGTTGAGGTGGTTTTGCCTCTTAATGCCTTGATTGATTTTGTCTTGGTTTATCCCATGACATCCCACATTCATGCTTGGAATATGGCACAGCGGTGATTTTCTGAAAGAGAGAATTAGTTCAACCCAATCTATGGTCTGGTGGTATGTGGAAGTCCCTGAATTTGTTGGCATTTTCATAAGTTAATAAGAGCTATTTTACTATTGTGATATATGAGCACTTATTGGGTCCTTCAGTTTTGAAGGAATAAGAGTTTTAGAGGACATTTCGGTTAAAGTTGTTGAAAACAGAGCATAAGAAAAGAAAAGTGGCAGTGGAATATTTGTTTTGGAACTTGCACAATGGAAAATAAGGGCACATACCGAAGAACCAAGACTTGATTTTGATACAGAGAATAGAGAACCAGGGTAATGACCCTAGGTATTGGAAAATCACATATCAAGCGAGCGAGGGACCGAAGACTAAATCAAGTGAGAATGACTGTAAAAGAAGATGAAGAGCAGAGAGAAGCAAGTTTTTAGACAACTCTGCGAATTTTATATGGTGTCGTAAAGTTTAAATTGTGTTTCAAGTTTAGATAGTAATGTAAAGACTAGATTGTGGTGCAAGTTTAGTTTTGTTGTAATTTTTGGGACATGAACTATGAAAGACTAATGGGCAGAGCGAGATATGTAATGTTCTATTTTTACACTTGTTTTGAGTTGTGTTATCTACGTGCAAGTATGTAATGTGCCACAAGGTGTAATGGAGAAATGTTGTTATAATCAAGCTTTGTTGTTCTATTAATAAAAGGAGAATGAGAATTATGTTATTTGTTTATGTATTTTGTGCCCCCTTTTAAAAATTTATTCTTATGTTAAATGCATGAGTTAAAAAGCTGTGAATGAATGCATCAATGGTTGCACAAGCTTCTTAGATAACTAAATATAGATCCCTTACAACTTTCTATGGTTTTGGCTCACCTCACGTGAGACACTCCTTTGATCCAAGGGAGTGAAAATTTCCGTGAAGTACTAGACTATGCAGAAAACTTTGTTGGCACCTTAGGTTGAACTTCATTTTAAATTTTCCACCAACAAATGGCTTTTTTTCCTGGACCTCAAGTTTATTAAGGGGATCTAGATCATGCGATCAAGGTATATTTGTTGGGACATCCAAAAATGGTGGCATGAGAGAGTTGAATATTTTATTTTTCAGCAAGAAGAATTGAGACAAAAGGATGTAGATTGGGTCAAAGAAGAGATTATGTACACCAAGCCTACTTGTGACCAATATGATATCTTTTGGTGCAAGTTTCCTAAGAAATTATAAAACTAGTTGACTCAACTTCACCTTAAATCGAGTATTGTGGTACAATCGAGGTTGCTTAGAACTTTGAATAGAGTTGATCTAGCTGATCTTCATTGGTTAGATGCTGATCTAACAAGGGATGTCTACTTTTGGGTTAACATGACTCTTGTGAGCAACATTATTGAATTTGTGACCGAGAAGCACCAGTCCTTCTCTTGTGTAGAAGCCATATTCAAGTTTGGGATAAGGGGACGATTGTTGGAGGAGATTCGTCTTTAGATTAAAGTATTGTTGGTTAAATACAACTTGTTGGTGTTTCCACAAGATCAAATGGAAGCTTAAATTTTTAGTACAAGGGGAATGGCTTATAGGAGAGGAATGTCATGTAGATGTGGGAGAATGAAGAAGTTATTATCATGAATCAAGAAGAGTTGATGAAGGCGAGATATTTCAGAGTGTTTTGGAGGGAAAGGATAGTTGAAGAGTGGCAAGAAAGGAATTTTTGGGAAGTTAGGGCTTGAAGAAGAGAATTGCAGCTCATAGGTGATGTTGTAAGAAGTTCGACAATGCAAAATAAGGAAATGGGGACTCCAAAGTCACATAAAATAAATGAGGAAGAGGTTATTCTTCTGGAAAAATAGGAGCTGCTAGTGAAAGTGAAGTAGAGAGTTTAGAAGTGGATACTCAAGTATATGAGGAAGCAAAGGATTTCGGACACCTGAGCCAACCATCTAACCGATTGTGTTACCGAATGAGCATAGATGAGTAGACAATGATCTGCGTTTTGTAATGAGGTTACTTTTCTTTGAGGATAATTCACTACTGGAATATAAAATCCTGCAATGCAGCAGAACGAATCCTCCTCTCCCTAACCTTTCACCAGTGCCATATCAAAGTCCCAATCTTCTCTTTTCAAAGGTACATAAGTTTATTAAAGTTTAGTGAATTCATAAGGGTAAAGGTAGTTCTAGTGATGTTAGTAAAACAAGTTCAGATAGTTGTTCTCAACTGGACTCCCAAGGATTTATACTTGTTTCTTCAAGACAATCAACTATGGCTAGAGTCATAGTCGATTCACTTACCAGATACCTAGAATTCACAGGAAGGAGGGGTGAAGATGTTGAAAAGCACTTGTATTTATGTGAAGCTATGTGGAGAGCTCATCAGACTCCTGACGCAACTAAGATTATTGAATTTCAAACTACATTATGAGATAGAGAATTGCGATGGTTTATAAAATGGATCGATGCTAACCCTAATACTGGTATAAATATGGTTTATCAAGAATTTATTCAAGAATTTAAGTTACCTCAGTCAAATCAGCAAGGATTGGTGGAATTTTTTGATATTCGCCAATGAGAGGGAGAATCTGCTTGGCAATGTATGAATTGTTTTAAATATGTTATCAGTAAGTTGTCTTATCCTATTGATCTGCATCATTAGAGAGATTGCTTGATCAAGGCCCCATTACCAATGAATCACATTAGGTTGTCTCGGCATAAGATTGATACACTTCAAGATGCCTTAGAACAAACGTTGCATATAGAGGCTATGGTTGGTTATTTGCAAGACTGTAGAATTGGTGGTTCTTCAATAGATCCTACTCTTATGGACCTACAGAATTAAATTTCTACCTTGACAGATAGATTGAAAGATATTGCACCTTTACAACATGCGAGACCTCATATTTTGTGTACACATTGTCAGGTTGAGGGAATTCATGTTACAAAATTCCTGCAACTTAGGGGACTAGGACCGTCCAGTGTGCTTATGGGATCTCCTCCACCAAAATCCCCCAAAGTTGTGAAAATTTCATTTGGTCTTCCTTTTTTAGGCCATACACAATTTCAGTCATTTCTAATTCCTCAAGGTATGTCTACTAATGATTGTTGTGAGGTTTGTCGATGTTTTGGTCATTAATCTCGCCTATGTCCTATTCTATAGAAGTATTTTGTTATTCCCAATAATTTTTTTTGTGAATTTTGTGGATCACCTAACCATCATATGGATCAATGTTGGTCCTTGGATGCTTTAGCTTGATCATTCAACCTTCTGTATTAATGAGACTCCTCGAGGACGAGGAGGGGGAGCTCTCATGGGAGGAATGATGGGTGGAAGGGCCCGATTAGGTGTCAAAATTGTGATCATGAAGGCCATGTTGCAAGAGAATTACCTGTGCCGTGAAGACCTTGGTGTTCATACTGTCAGGTGAATGCTCATGCAACTTAAGATTTTCCTAAACTTGATGCTAGGTGAGAAGAGTGAAACTTGGCTAAAGGGGCTAATTTGGTTTGAGTAGAGCCTAGGGATCTTAGTCCTACAATGAAGCCCAATATTAACATTGTTATGAGAAGAAGGAAGAATACTAGAGCTAATATTGGAACTCCCGATCAGCCAACTGCTATAAGACTTGCATCTCTAAAGAATTCTTATGACCCAAATCAGCACAAGGAGTACTATAGGGACGCAACTAAACTGTTTCGTTAATTGATTTCTTCACAAGGATCTCACAGTGGACAATCGGAGCAAGTAAAGGTCCATGAGGAGGAACATTCTTCAGAACCTTTCCAACCAATAATGGATTGGTTTAAGTTATTTCTACAAATTATGAATGATGAACAACTCACTGGTCAGTTGCAAAAAAGGCTAAATGTAGGTTTTAACCCCGTACAGAAATTACCTGCATATGAATTCTAAAACACAGAAAAATAAACAATGCAAGAACATAACACACAAAACACATATACACAGAGATTTTCCCACTGGATCCCAAAACCGGGACTACCAAATTGATTTTTCATTATATTCCTTTCAATGTTATAATACATATTTATACATGCCGAAGCATCCAATACCATGGACCGAAAACCATCGCTTCCATACCATGGACTGAAAACCATCGCGTCCAATACCATGAACCGAAAAACCATCGCGTCCCAAAAACATGTGCAAAAAAAAAAATGATGCACAAAACCATAGGTGGGTCCACCTAACATAGGGTCCAAAATCAAAATTTTTTGAGGCGCTGCCCCGGACCCCATAAAGTGGGGTTACGGGGACCCCTCACACCCCCTGTTAACTATGTGGAAAGAATATAACACAACCCAACACTAAAGACTATTTTTAAGGATGATATGTTTTTTGAAGAACCAATTTCTGTAAATTTACCTGAGCGGAATTCCAGGTGGGTACGACAAAACAAGAGGTGAACTGGAAGGGAGTTTCGGGTGGACACTCAGATTGTGAGTTTTCAAATTAAGGACTATGTTGGATTTGGGCTCAGATGTCAATATTCTACCAAGAAAAACCTGGGAAGCTCTTGGAAAACCCAACCTAATCTTTTCCCCTATTTAGTTGTGGATGTCAAATCAATATTGTGTTCTTCCTATTGGCATATTAGAGGATGTTGATTTTGATATTTACAGTGTTAAAACTTATGCATATTTTGAAGTTATTAATATTATTGGGGATAAAAATCCATATCTGGCTTTATTGTAAGAACTCTGGACACCACATATCTCCACAATGGTATGATATTGTCCACTTTGGGCCTAAGCCCTCATGGATTTGCTTTTGGACTTACCCCAAAAGGCCTCATACCAATGGAGATATTTGTCCATCCTTATATACCATGATCCTCCCCACTTCTAGTCAATGTGGGACTTTGGTCGTATACCCAACAATCCTCCCCTCGAACAAAGGACCATAGAGCCTCCCCTCAAACGATTATCCATCCGCCCACTCTCTACCAACCAAGATTCTCAGCTCCAATGCGTTGGAAGCACACGCCTTACATGGAACACCACCTGCCTCGAGAGCTTGCTCTATCCCAGGTCAACTCCTCTTCACTGTGTTGGGACCAGGACACGTCCATGAAGAATCCGGAGCACACCGCCTGTCTAACCGAGCTCATCCACGGATCCTATCGTGATATTACTGGGGCCCACCACCTTCGTTCGACATTCCGAGGATTCATCCACTTGGCTAACTTCGGGGCATGGCTCCGATACCATTTGTAAGGTCTCCGGACACCACATATCTCCACAATGGTATGATATTGTCCACTTTGGGCCTAAGCCCTCATGGATTTGCTTTTGGACTTACCCCAAAAGGCCTCATACCAATGGAGATATTTGTCCATCCTTATATACCCATGATCCTCCCCACTTCTAGTCAATGTGGGACTTTGGTCGTATACCCAACATTTATTGGGTATTGATTAGGCTTTTAAGAATTATGCAGTGATTGAATTGAAAAGGGAAACTATGAATTTTGAAGTGGATGGCATGCAAGTCATACAACCTCTTGATCCCTATTAAGACTAAGATTTACTAAATCGGTGGACGATGTTGAGTAACCTAATGTAATACTCCTCTGTTATTATGGAAATATTTTATTTTGTATTGGATATTGTTAGTATGGTTGTTGATGAGCCATGATGAATTGATTCCAGGAAAGAACATCTTAGCTCGAGGGGGAACAGAAGTTGGTCCAAGGTTGGGTGGATTAGTGTTGTCTCTGGCATGATTTCAAGACTAAATTTCTAGTTAGAGAATATTTTTACTGTTGTTAATTGCACTATGGATTCGAGTTAATCATAATCTTTACATCTTTAGAAGTAATGGCAATTTTTCATTATGAGAATGCCTTCGTTAGTTTTGATTTTTATGGGGATAAATCCCTACATTCTTGAATGTAATGGTAATGTAATTTTACGAGAATAGTTTTAGTGGTTTGGTTAGGATAATACATGGTCTTATACATATATGATTACAACAATGAAGGTGAAAAATACTAGGGTAGAGGCTAGAATAAAAGATATTGGTGAATATTTACATGGTGATTAAGTTGCAAGTGCAACTTTGTAATTAAATTATGAAAAGGGTACAATTAAATACTTGGTAGGGATCATTAAACCCTTCCCTTTGAATTGATATGGCCTTGCATGTTTCGCCTAGCAACCTGGTGGGATTTGCAAGTATATCGATGTACTGTTGATGTTGGAAAGGTAAATTTTTGTTGTGATTTGTCCATATAGTAGGAATTAATGTTGCAGGGGTTAAGAATAGGAGGGACCCAGAATTTTAGTAAGCTGATGCATGCACAAATTGAGTTTCTTACAAGTATTCTAGGAAGTAACTGATAGGTAAGAACTATTGTTGGGTGTATTATTATAAACAATTATATTCTATAATGTTGTAAGTCAGAAGGGCAAGTACTTAGATGGTTTAGAATAGTAATGATTGGACATGCAAGGTTGCAATAATCTCCAACAACAATGCACAAGCGGGTTAAAAAGAATAATATGAGGAGTTAGGTTGAATTAATAGCAATCAAGCAGTCTTATCCTATTCAAAACCTAGTCTAGCTGGTAATTGTTACATGTCAACATGGATCCAATATCCTTCAACTACATAGGACAATGAACTTAGCAAGCAGAAAATGAGGTTTACATTTGTTATCGAGTATTCGAAAAAAGTCTAAGATTTGAAATCTACAAATACCAATTTAATGACGAAATTTCACATTACAGAATAATGAAAAACATAGAAAATTGAGCACATATATACTGGTTGTAGATTACATTGAGTGATGTTTGGATCAATATACATAAACAATGTTAGAAGTAATGAGGGTTGGAAAATAAATACCAACATAGACCCAAAAATGAGGTCGCATCAGCTACAAAGATACAAGCCATGATTCAACTAGATAAGAAAAGAAATTATTGTAAAATAATATACATAGTCATAATTATGGCCATAGAACTGTAACTTTCCATTTATATTGCACGTTGTAGCATATCCAAAGGTAAATTAAACCATTAATTTTAGCTTGAGCCTGTAGCGGCTAACATTGTCGCAAATGAGAGAACCAATCCAATAGAGATCTAGTGTAGAAGTCATATTCAACTCAAAGAGAGAGATTTACGGTTACATAGAAGAATTATTTAATAATTATCCAAGTAATAAAACAAAGAGTGAGATTCCTGGTTAATGCAACTCTTCACCACATAGAAGAAATATTAAACAAATACTCAAATTAATAAATCTAAGAGTGGATTTCATGGCTATTGCAAGTATTCAACACATAGAATAGCTATTGACTAATTACTCTTGTTAAAAAAATAACGAATGAAATTCATACATATTGTCAGTCTTCAAACATCGCCGAAATATTGACCAATCATTCCAAGTCACAACACAAAGAGTCCAGTCCATGCCTAATACAGGTTGACAATAATGTAATGTCTAAAAAGAGTGAACTTCCATTAATAGTTACAACTACCAATTGGGATATCAATGACCTAGATCTCTCCTCACCCATCAAGGGAGTAGAACCTCATTATCAAATCCTAGTCTTTTGCCCTATCTGTCCTTATTCATTTGGTTGTGTTTCTCTGCCACAAGAGCCGAAGGATCTACAACAAGGATGTGTGGCCTCAAATTCTATCCCCACTACATGCATTCTCTATCACTGCCTCATATTGCATTGTATCCAGCTTCATCCAGGACCCTGCCAACTGTATTGGGTATGTTTTTTGTTAAAGTAGTTATACCTTCCCCTCCTCTTCTACATTCACCCTTATCACCGGTGATGAAGTTTTAGTGGGTGGCGATGGATTTCCTTCATATTCATGCCTAATTAAAAAAATATATAAGGGATGCACCTAATGTAGTATGATAGTTCAAGGAAAATGCACCATAGGTAGAGTTAGAATCTTGGGAATTGAGTATAATTGTAGTGTTATTATGAGTTGGGCATCTGACAAATGGTATTAGAGCACTAAATACCACATTGGGCTTTAGGAAAAGGCACCACCATAGTTATAGAATAAGAAGTAGTAGAAGTAAATGTAACATACTGATAGTAATTGGTCGGTTTCGCAGGGTACTGAATTGAAGCAGACTATTGTAGAATGATGGAGAACTCTCCTCTAGCTATCACCTATGCAGAGGATTTGTATGTGGATAGGTGAAGGCAACACTTCACTACCCTCTCAATTTGTGGATATAGTAAGAAATCTGCAACAAGAATTAGCACAACTTTGGAGGAGTAATGAGTGGTTATTAAAATCTAGTGAGGAATAGGAAAATTTAATTAAGGAATGGACCAAAAAGTCCAACAAAAAAAGTATAGATCCAGAAGGGCTAAAAAGAAAGAAGAGCGAGGAATAATCTGAAAAATATGAAAGTGGAGAAGAATCAGGTCGTAATTCTCCAAAAGAACAGAGAGGAAAGAAGAAGATGAAGTTACAAGGGGAGTTTAGGAATATAAAGCCCCCTACTTTTGCTGGGGAAAGGGGGGAGCATGTGGAGGCATGGCTGCTGAACATGAGAAAATATTTCCAATTGTATGAGTACAAGAGTAATATAAAGGCACACATGGCTATTTATCAATTGCAGGGTAAAGCTACCCTTTGGTGGGAAGAGGTGAAGAGTGTGCAACTGCTAGAAGAAAGACAATTTCTTGGGAGGAATTCCATAAACAATTCAAGTTGCAGTATCTCAGTGAGTGTTATTATGATGATTGAGCCAAGGAATTTCTTGAATTAAGGATGGGACAACTGACCATGGATGAGTTTGTGGTTAAGTTTACAAAATTGCTATGGTATGTGCCCTACCGTAAAGAGAAGAAGGCCAAAGTATAATAGTTCCTAAATTGTTTTCCATCCTCGTATAAGGAGAGAATTGAGTTTGATAACCTAAAATCTATGGATGAAGTGGTGAGGAAGGCTAGATTGTGTTACCAACAATTCAAGAATAGAAGTGAAGGTGGTAAATCGTGGAAAAACAAAGAGACCACCAAGGTGGGAGGGAACGTAAAAAGACAGAAACTTTACTACCTCAAAAATTTTGGTAAGGATCATGAAAAGAAGAAGTTTAGCAAAGGAAACACACTTCTGCATGCACAATCTTATACTAGCCCAAAAACCACATATTTGAACAACAAGAAAAACAGTATCATAAAGGAAAGGGAACCGTTCAAATGTTGGGGTTGCGGCAATCCACACTTGGTAAGGGATTGTACGCATAATCCTAGATCTATCCAGAACTTTTAGGCAATTCAAGAGGCAATGATCATGAATGACATTGCCCAGAATATTCCTAGAATTAGCACAACATTGGAGGACAGACAAGCTGACCATCAATCTACTATGATTGAAATCAAAGGTACTATACTAAACCAAAATGTGTCTGTTTTAATTGATCTGGGAGCTAGCTTAAGTTACACCAATCCCCAAATTGTGGAAAAATGTAATTTGAAATCTGAAAAAATTCAAGAATGCTTGGCTAGTACAGTTAACAACTGGTACGAAAATAAAGGTAACCAGTCAAATAAAACAATGTCTCCTTAATTTAAATGGTTATCCTCCAACAATAGATTTAAATAGTCTTCCCTTAGGGTCTTACAATTTGTTGATAGACATGGACTATGTTTTGAAACCAACTCACAAAATATGGAAAATATAGATGAACGCCTTATAAATAAGCCTCTTTGAGGGGGAAACCTCCTTTACATTACACAAATGAACAATTCTTGGATGATAAAAATGACAAGACCTCCTTTCTATATATAAGAGTCTAAGGGGTCATAATATAATCAAAGCCGACATAACAATAATAATGTAAGGGCACAATAATAACAATACTGGGCTTTTATGGGGCACAATAATAACAATATGGGGACTACATGGGCACAATAATATAATAAGGGGGTTGAACTAATAACAATAGGGGGTTACACTAGTAGTATAGTGACCTAACATTCCCCTCTCCTTCAAAAAGTGTTGTCCTCAATGCTTGAGTAGTTCTTAATGCTATTGTATAAAATTCTTGTCCTCCCATGTGGAATCTTCAGCGGGTAAGTTCTTCTACTTGATGAGATACTCTGAAATTGATCGATTTCGTAGCTGTCGGGTTCTTGTTTCTGTGACTGCTCCAGGTTCCAGTATGATTTTTCCTTCCTTGTCAAGTACTGGCAATATTGTTTGAACTGGGATCTTCTGCAACTTTAGAATGAGTGGCCGCATTTCTTCGTCCCTCTTCCATTCATCCCTTGCTTCATTTATCCAATCTAGTTGGATAATAGAAATAGCACAAAACAATGTTTCCACATCCTCATCCTTTTTTGAGAGCGCATATACAACAACACTTTTCTTCCCTTTTTTATAGATGATTTAAAAGTCATAACCCAACATATTTGTGACCCATTTTTTATGTTCTTCTAAAGATAATATTTGTTCTAAAAAGCATTTCAGACTATCATGATCCATTTTTACCTTGAAGTGTCTTCCAATTAGGTAAGGTCGCCATTTCTTAAGTGCATGTAGTATTGCCAACATTTCCTTCTCATAAATAGCTTGCTTGAGATGTAGTCGTAAAAATACCCGATCACCTACATCAAAACTTCTTTCATTGCGATGTTGATCTACCTCTTGTTTCATTTCATTCTGCACTAAAGTGGTGTTATCCTTTAAATGTTGGAGAACTTGTTGTTGATGCTCGATTTGATCTTTCATTGTTTGAACCTTTTTCTTTTTGATATGTCCTTCTATCTTGAGAGTTTGAGGAGTGGTAATTTCTTCCAATGCATTACAAGATATGGTCGGATTCATTTCTTGATGCTCGATGTGATCTTTCACTTATTGAACATTTTTCTTCTTGATATGTCCTTCTATCTTGATAGTTTGAGGAGTGGTAATTCTGACCAATGCATTACAAGATATGTTCAGATTCATTTCTTTATCTCGATGTGATTTTTCACTTCTTGAACCTTTTTCTTCTTGATATGTCCTTCTATCTTAAGAGTTTAAGGAGTGGTAATTCTTGCCAATACTTTACAAGATATGGTCAGATTCATTTCTTCTTTCTCTGGGGTTGGTTCCTGGTGTATATCCTTTTATTTTGATGTTTCTTGATGCTTTTCTTCCTCCTCTTCATAATCTATGCAAAATAATTTCTTCTCAGCACACTTATGACCTTTAAGTATTAAATCCTATCTACACTACTTCTAACTACTCTAATCTAGTCCTAGCTATCTTAATGTATCCTGCAGGAGAAAAATAAAAGAGATTAAACACCATAAATAAATTCCAAGTCCAAAAGAATCAACTACTGAGTTCATAGATGAACAAGGTTGTATTAGAGCTTAATTTCACTCAGATTACTCATATAAGAATACACATTTCTTTCGGTACAATTAAACCAACAACTGGTGTTTAATACGGTTTTGAATCAGAGATCGCTCGTAAGTTAACCATGTAATTAAATCATATTGAATTAAACAAGACTAATCATGAACAATATGCCATCAATATGCATAAAAACAAATCACATTTATATTCATGCCAGTAGTAACACCCTGCTTCAAAACACCTCCAAGCAAAAGGAAAATAAATTAGAAATTAAAGGCCTCTTCTTGAACCAAACAATCCTCTTTTTTCATAATAAGTCAAAATTGTTCCCTCAAAAACCAAAAGCCCCTTCTCCTCTTTGAGGGTAATATTTATGCAGAAGCCCTTGACTCTCGATCTTCCCTACCACTTCATCTTCCCCCTCTATTTTTGATATACAAACCGAGTATACAGAGATAGGACCATCAGTGTAACTGCTGACATGTATAAAGCGTATCTGTTGGAGCACTTCATTTCTCGAGGAAATGAATAGATGTTGATAAGAAGGGTGACTGTGTGTAACCTTTCCATGATGAAAACCAGGACAAATTTTCTCTCGGAATGCACAAGCAACGCGTGGGATTTCGACCTGAAATGCGTAAGGCTGGACCTTGAAACACAATGATTCTGCATACATGACAGAACATAAACGCTCCCTTCATTAAATTTTATATAACTACGGGAAACAAGTGTGAAAGAAAAGGATTTACACACAAAACGCATGCAAGACACAATTTCCTACTCAATCCATAGGCTTGGCATGGTTTTCGAGGGCTTTACTTAATCGCAATCGGGTATCGGCCCCTCCGCGGGTCTCAGTACCCATGCCTTCCACTTCCCCAATGTGCGATTACACTATCGGGACTCCACAGGCTCGCCTTTTACACTAAAAACCCGCTCCCTTTGTTATATCAGAAATTTTGGAAAACATGGGAAAACAAATAAAATCCTGGCCTGATCACTCAGCCCAGACTTCAAATTTTATGTATTAGGGCCTATAAATATCGTCTGGTTCAACATATCACATATCGCAATATGCACAAGCCTGGGGCTCCACCGATTGCGATATGCAACAGGGCTTCAGACCCGAAAATATATATATCATGTTTGATAAGCTCGGCGGGTCTGCCATATCACCGCGCCATTGTGTATAAGGCCCGGGCTCCGCCAATATGCGATATGGCTCTAGACCCACCATATGTATGAAGTATGGTTAAAAGTGTCGTCGGGTCCATAGCATAGTGGCACACCTTATATGTATAAGCCTTAGACCTAGGTCGATTGCGATATGCAAAGGGGTTTTGGACTTGACATAAATGTATATTGTGGTTTATAATGCCGTCAGGTGTGGTGCCTTATGGCATGCATTATGTGCCCAGATTGAGTGTGATAAGAGAAATAGGGATGGTTTATGTATGTTTGTGGAGTCTTTCATTGCAAAGAGTTAAAATGGAAATGAGGTGCAATAGAAGGTTTTGTGTCTTAAGTACACAAATGACTATAGTGAGGGTGGGGGTGATTATGTGTGCGGGCATAAATATACTAAGGATGCTTATGAGTATTTGAGAAGTCCTGACGAAGGGAATGAATGCAGGGCTAGGCTAGGTCATGAATGAACCATGCAGCAGAGAGTTATTCAACGGCTTAGCCATCAAGCATTGAAAATTTGACTTGGCAAAGAGTTAACATCCATGTGATAAAACATATCATTCTGAAAGATGAGAGATCAAACTTCTAGGGGACCCATTGAAAATTTTCTATCAAAGCATGTTTTAATAGGGTGGTAGTTGTGGCCACAATACGTGGCGAACCGTATCTCTGTTTCCAAATAATCCTTAGATCAATAAAACATCAGGGTGTTAAGATAAACTTGAAATGCAAACTATATAGATGGACAAGCATGGGTTCCACTTCAACATCAGTTGCTTCAGGTGGGATAGAGACAAATAGCTTCTACTTACCGATAGGATTTTGATAGGAATTCTCCAATGATAGTGTTATGGGATTTATTAACCTTCTTTTACCTATTTCCTACTTTCAAAAATCCTTTTGGGGCCATCACTAGTTTGTCAATACCTGTTTAAGTGACTACCTCAGCTCTTTATTGTTCATCAAAATTGATGTAGATATGTTTATCTGCACTTTATATGATAATTTCAGTGTTATATTTTCATATGATTGAATGGAGCACAATCATGGATCATGCCATATTTTTAAACTGCTTAAGCAAGGTTGGGCTTGTTGTATCAATCAGTACTCTGAGCCCAGCAATAGTCCTTACTCTAACTGGCTTCCCAAAAAACATGTCCTTCCAGATTGGCATAAGGACTTGACATTTCATTTTCTTTTAAATAAGTCTTTCCAGTTTCAGGCACAAAGACTGGAGCAGAATTGGATTTTCCATATGGTATATACCTGTCCTTCGAGATTGGCACAAGGACTTGACATTTCATTTTCTTTTAAATAAGTCCTTCCAGTTTTAGGCACAAGGATTAGAGCACAATTGGATTTGCCACATGGTATATGACAGTGAGCTTAGCCCATGAAAGGAGGTTTACTTGTAGATAACAGGTATTAGACAATTTAGTGTGGTGTGTGGGACCACTGGAGAATGTCTGTAAACCTTATAGGCAAGTATAGGCTAGGTTTGAGTGGATTACTTAAGATGCAACGTTCCTCCATGCTAGTCCAACTGTAGTTACACATTTTTTGTTTTATAAAGATGCCCCTACATGCTCTAGATATCCAATTTATGAACATATTTCACATAGTTCCCAGCAGATGCCAATGAGGGGTTTGGTTTGAAATCCACAACTAATTTTCAAGTGCTCATGGGCTAATAGAAAGTTTGTTTGATTTGTAGGGAAATTATGGATTTAGGAAAAATAGAATCATCAGCAGGTTAATGAGGAAGAGAAAGGCTGAAAGTGGTGAATGAGGGAAAATCTGAAAGGTAGAACGAGACTAGAGGACCAAAATCAGCTGGCTCAAAAGGATTGTGATTCAAAATAGTAGGAAAATAGACTTTGCAGAAAACACAAGGAAAAGACGGAAATACAACTAAACTAACAACAAAATGAAATGAATTCTAACCTACTCAGGAGGTAACCACCATGAGGTGGCTACTAGAAGTATCTCTTCAGATGCTGGCCATTAACAGGGAGCTTTTCAGTCTCTCCCTATAATGTTTTCAACCTGTAATTCCCTTTACCAATTTTTTCAACAACTTGGAATGGGCCCAGCCATAGGTGTTGGAATTTCGTGTGTTTGCCTTTTGGCTCACTCAGCTTGTCCCATTTTAGGACTAGCTCCCCTACTTGGAAATCTTTATCTCCTACCAGATGATGATCAAACCATTTTTTACAATCATTTGGTGATTTTTGAATTTAATTCTGGCTCTATCTCTTAATTCCTCCAGCTTCATTAGTTGGTTGATCCTTTCTTGAAGCAAGGCTAAAGGGGTTCCTCTTGAAGCTTGGGAGAGCTATAAGGAGGGAAGGGCAACGTTTGGGGGCAAGATGGCTTCCTGTCCATAGACAAGGAAGTATGCGGAGTTTGCTAAGGCTACTTTAGGGGTGACCCTATTGGCCCAAAGGGAATTTGTTAGGGTGTTGTGCTAGTTCCTCTAGTTGACAATGACTGTCTTGCGAATTATGCAGATAAGGCTTTTATTTGAAGACTTTGCAACTCCGTTTCCTTGGGGGTAATATTTTGCTGCATCCTTTATGTGGATTGATTTATCAATAGCAAACTCAATTAGTTTTAGAGATGAAAAGTAAGAAGCGTTATCAAATATGAGGGCGTCAGGGATGCCATACCTGTTGATAATGAATTTCTCAATGAATGATACTACCTCATCTTCGTTCACCTTCCCGAGCGGGATGGCTTTGATGCATCTGGTGAAGTAATCAATCACTGTGAGTATATATTTATGTTGTTGTGAAGAGTTTGGGTGATCTCACCTATGACGTCTAGGCCCCATTGCTGGAACGGTCGATAAATCATAATAGGCCTGAGGGGAACAACAAGCTTTCTTTCTCGTCCTGCGATGGTTTGGCACACCTTGCATTTGCGAGCATAGGCGTGCGATTATTTGAATAGTATGGGCCAATAATATCCGTCTCTTAATATTTTGTGAGTAGTGGTCTCTCTGCCATAGTGACCACCTGTTGGGCTATCGTGCATTTCTTTCAATACATGGTTGGCATCATCTTTCTCCAAACACCTCAGTCGAATTCCATCATGATTTTTTCTGTATAAGACATTGTTGGCCAAATGATACATATTGGATTTCAATCTGAGTGCTCTCCTCTGCGATGCATCCATGTGTTTAGGACACGATCCCCGCACTAGATAGAAGTGTGTGTCATAGTACCATGACTCAGGGTCCAAAATTGCTTCTGATGCTTCTCGCTCATACATCAGCGCTTTGTTACTCCATAAGAGCTCCTTCCTGAGTTCCATTTGTGCATATTGCATGCTCAGAATTCCTGATTCTTCGGATGCCGATTTTTTGTTCGCCAAGGCTTCTGCCGCTAGCCTGCAAAGTCCCTACCCTCGAACTATCTGTGCTGGCCTTATCTCCAGGTTGAACTATTGAAGGGCACCTATCCAGTTCCCTCTTCGTTCAACCATTTCTCTCTGCACAAAAAGGGCTCTTACAGCAGGATGGGGAACGATGACTTTGGTCTTGGCCTTTAGTAAATAAGGGCGGAAATGTTTTACGGCCTTGAAAACTACATAGCCTTGTTTCTCCACATCTGGGTAGTTGATTTATGCCCCTTGGAGATTAGAGCTCATATAAGCAATAGGGACTTCGTTTCCTTTGTTGTTTCTCTGAGTGAGTATTGCGGCATATGAGACATCAGAAGAAAAAGTGTACAAGAAGAACTCCTTGCTGAAATCAGGGCTAACCAATGTAGGAGCTTCAACGATGGCTTCCTTGATTCGCCGAAATAATTCCTTGGCTTCATCACTCCATTTATACACAATGTCTTTCTTCATCATCAGCTGCATGGGGCACACTATTTCTGTGAAGTCCGAGACAAATTTTCTAACGAAATTAATCCTCTCGAAGAAAGATTGCATGGTTTTTTATTGGCATTGGGTTGTATTCTCATGATGGTTTGTATTCTTTTAGGATCAATAAAAATCCCTTCTTTAGAGAGGATATGACCCAATAGTTTCCCCTCTGTGACTGCAAAGATGCTCTTCTTGGGATTTAATGAAATTCCATACCTTCGACATATTTCGAAAATTTGTCTCAGGTGAGAAATATGATCCCTTCTGTGATATGAGTACACAGTGATGTCATCCATGTAAACCACTACTGATATGTTCATCAACCCTCGGAAAGCTATGTCCATAACTCTCTAGAATGTTGCATTCGCGTTAATGAGCCAAAAAGGCATTTTACGATATGCGTAGGTGCCCCATTTGGTCTTGAAGGTTGTCTTAAGCTGATCCCCATGAGATATCGATACCTGATTATATCCTGAAAACCCATCTAATAGGGACAACATTTCAGACCCATAAATGAACTGAAGGATGTGTTCCATAGAAGGGACAGGATATTTATCCTTTTGAGATGCTTTGTTCAGGTTTCTGAAATCAGTACACAGCCTGATGTCTCCATTTTTCTTTCTTACTGGCACAAGATTGGCTACCCAGTGGGTGTGTCTGATCGGGAAGATGATTTTAGCATCTAGCATCTTGTTCAGTTCTTTCTTCACCAATGGTTCTAGGCTTGGATTCATCTTACACAACTTTTGTTGGTAGGGCCTGGCATCCTTTTGCAAAGGGATTACATGCTACATAAAACTGGTATCAAAGGTCTTTAGCTCTTCATATGTCCACGCAAAGACATCCTTGTAGTCTTTAAATAGCTTGACAAATGCAGCCTTTTCTTGTGGAGAACACCCAAGGCCCAGCTTAACATTTTTTAGGTCTTCCTTGGTCCCAAGGTTGACCGTTTCATACTTCATGGATGAGTTATGTGTTTTGCAATTAGTCAGTTTCTTGAATTTATCATGCAAGTCATACAAGTGCTCCATCTTAACAATTGATTTTGGAATCACATTGGGTTGATCCTATTCCTCATCTTCCCTCTCATTCATAAGCTTGTCAAGCTCCTTTTCGTCAATGACTGCATTCTTGAATGTATTCTCGTAGTGCAAGAGTTCAAGGATTTGCTCATCATCTTCGAACACCTGCCAATTCAAGATGTTAATAGGCACAGACGGTTTGAAAATCAATTCAACAGAGCATTTATTTTTCTTCAATCTAAAATCAGGCAAAATTTTAGCAGCCATTTTAGCCATCAGATCAGCATCTTGGTTTTCCCCTTGAGGTATGTATGTGATATTAAAAGAATCAAAACTATCAATTCAGTCCCATACCTCATGTTGGTACCTTACCAGGTGTGGTGGATTGCAATGTATCCTTTTCCTTACCTGATCCACAATTATCTGTGAATCACCAAAAATTTTAAGATTTTTTACATTCATATCAATGGATTTATTCAGGCCTTCATATTCTGTTGTATTGTTGGTGCATGCAAACTCCAACCGGCTGGCCATCAAATGTTGGTTCCATTGCGGGTCAATGAGAATACTTCCAGAACCTATGCCTTCAAGATAGTTAGAGCCATCAAAATAGAGTGTCTAGAATATAGAATCTAATGTTACATCAATTGAACTAATGTCTAAGAAATTAGTCCTATCATCTACTATAATATAGGATAGTTCATCAGTTGGATTATGGGAGGGAATTTCCAACTGTGTGTATGTCAAAGTTTCTTCAACTTTTTCTGCATGAAATTCTCCAAAATGGGTATTTGTAGCATAAACATTGAAAATATAGTTCCCAAGGATGGAGTTGGTAAACATTACAGGTTCATTGGGACCATTTAGTTCCATTACCACATACTTCATGTATCTTTCACGATCAACTCTCAGCATATCACCTTTTCCCTTCTCAGGCAGCAAGAGGTGGGACCAATCAGTTGAGAAATATCCATTGAGTTTTGCTTACCAATCCCTACTAATCAACATCCCATAGGCCTCAGGTATATCGACTACCACTATATCAATGAATTGTGTGTATTGTGCTTTAGTAGCCATCCAAATCAACACATCTTTCAATTCTCCAATTACTTTATCATTTGTCCTGTCCAATTGCATAATTCAGGTCCTAGTTTTCTTAGGTATTTCATGTAGTCTTTTAGCAACAACATAAGGCATCACAGTGGATGAGGCACTAGAATCTACCAGACAATTGTGCACATTCATGTTGAGGATTTCAAATGTGATAAGGAAAGGTGGGGTCATGGATTTTGACTTTCTCCCTATCATGGCTACACTGACCTCTTGGGGTTTTCGATTCATTTTGGATAGAGTGGCTTCCATAGCTGATGGCATTTGGGCTACAACGGAGGTGTTGACAGGTTTGGACACTGACTTCTTGGTTTGGTTGCTTGGGATGGTGGGAGTTTTGGAGTTTCTCTCATTCATAGCTTTCAAGAGCAAATCTCTTTGTTGTGTTAATTTCAGCAAATCAAAGTATGTGATATTAGCCCTATATTTCTTAAGATCATCCACAATATTGTAATCAATATTATAAACAGGATAGGGCAGAGTAAACATATCGGTTTTGCCATTCTTAGGTGGGGGTTTACCATCCTGAGTAGCCTTCGTTGCAGTGGCAGATGCATTTTCTTTCTCTGGGTGGTTTGCAACAAGGGTGTTCTTGGATTGACTGTTGGGTCTACTCTTCTCAACAGGAACTTTGGGAGTAGGTGTCTTCACAGGGTGGAGATCTTTCTTGGTCTGATCTATAGGCTTCATCACACCTTCAAGGGGTCGTTTGCTTCATGTGTGGATTTCATTAGTGTGGATTTCTGCCATACTGTCTCCTTGGTCATCATCATTCTCATCTGTATAGAAATACCACAATACGTTGATTTGGGATTCTTCCTCCAAGGGCTCTTCTACTAGGTATTCATCCTCATCTTATTGTTCTAGCTCTAGCTCCACTATAGGTTCTTTTTGGTTGAGAAGCGATTCGATAAGAGATAGCTCTTATGTGTTTAAATTCCCTTCATTGGGTGGTGCAGGCAGTGCAAGTGGACCATGACTTCCTTCTGTCTTCTTATGATAAAAAGGCTTGAAGGGATTTCTGTTGTTATAGTCTCCTCCACTACCACTAGTACTCTCTCCATGATTCATTTTCATATCGATGACTGTGTTTGTTAGTTTCTTAATGATCTGATGCAAACCTTCCACATCCATGGTGTCCTTGTCTTTCATTTCAACCCCTTTGTTATCACTCCCATTATTCTTCTTGGATGCTTGAGAGGATCTCTTTTCTCCAGTTGTAAGGTGGCATGCTGTGAGATTGAGCATTTCATTCTCAACTTTTACTACTTCATTGATAGCACCTTGCAAGTTCTGCGCGTTACTCCTTTTGACCCACATCGTAGTAGGGACAGGGAGAGTAGTGATGTAGAATTCCATGAGCACCTCTTCTGTAGGTCTGGTGGTGGCTGGGATTCTGTTGAACAAGATGTTGAACCAGATATTGAAATCCTTAACATTTTCTTTGGTTTCCATTTTCAAACAGGATAGTTGCAAGACTAAGGTAGCAAGGGTTTTGTCATCGTCATACTTGTCTAAAAAGGCCTGTTGAAAGGCAGCCCATGAGCTGATCGATCCGGTTCTCAAGCTAAAGTACCATGTGGAAGCTGCACCAGTCAAGGTAAAAGGGAATATACGACAAATTATATCTTGATCAGCTACCCCCAGCATGTGCACCACCAGGAAGAACGAATTGATATGGTTTTTAGTGGTGTCTCCTCGCTTAGGGTCGAATTTAGGTAGTGCCTTTTCTGCATTCTTGGTTAAGGGATGTTGTTGCCCAAGTATTGCCACAAAATCCTGAGCGAGCTAGGGAGGCAGTGCTCCCGAAGGGGGTGGGGGTTGGTTTCCACCGGTTGAGGAATATTAGCCATATCAAGGATAGGGATGTGTTGGTGGAGGTTTTCTCCGTTAGGAATTTCCAAATCAGGCCAAGGATTGCTTTTAGAAGGGGAATCCTCAGGAATTTCTTCCCAAGGAGATTGATACTCTGAAAAGAATCAAGCACAATATCTTTAAGAGAAGGGGTTGCAGAGGTTTCTTCGTTTATGTGATAGAACCTTAGATTTATTTTTGCTGTCGGAGGTAATGAATGAAAGATTGGGAGTTGTGATAGGGAAAGAGCGTAAGCCCGAGTAAGTCTTCTGACCGGTTGTTCCTAAGTGACAGGATACTCCCATAGCATCTCTTCCTCAAAATGAGGCTTTTCCGAATGAGAAGACGAGTCTTTTCGACCTTCACAATCGATGTATTAATCTTCTTGAATCCATGCATGGCACCTATAGATGAAATCTTGAAAAGCTATGGACAGCGGTTCATTCCCTCCTTCTAACGCCAATTTGTTGACAGGGTGAATGTTCACTATACCAACAAGGGGATCTAGCCTGATCACAAGCCCCAATTAGACCTACTTTCATTTGGAATGGCTAATTCCTATGGGTTTTAAGGGACCCCGTAAACTGTTAAATGCATTGATATATTTCTTCCGGGTGGAAGACTTCAATTAAATCAACAAAAGTAAAACCGCTAACCTCTTAGTATTAAATCCTATCTACAGTACTTTTAACTACTCTAATCTAGTCCTAGCTATCTTAATCTATCGTGTAGGAGAAAAATAAAAGAGATTAAACACCGTAAATAAATTCCAAGTCCAAAAGAATCAATTACTGGGTTCATAGATGAACAAGGTTGTATTAGAGCTTGATTGCACTCAGATTACTCATACAGGAATACACATTCCTTTTGGTACAAATAAACCAACAACTAGTGTTTAATACGGTTTTGAATCAAAGATCGCTCATAAGTTAACCATGTAATTAAATCATATTCAATTAAATAAGAACTAATCATGAACATTATTTCATCAATATGCATAAACACAAATCACATTTATATTCATGCCAGCAGCAACACCCTACTTCAAAACACCTCCAAGCAAAAGGAAACTCAATAAGAAATTAAAGGCCTCTTCTTGAACCAAACAATCCTCTTTATTCATAATAAGTCAAAATTGTTCCCTCAAAAACCAAAAGCCCCTTCTCCTCTTAGAGGGTAATACTTATGCAGAAGCCCTTGACTTTCGGTCTTCCCTACCTCTTCATCTTTCCCCACTGTCTTCAATATACAAACCGAGTATACAGAGATAGGACCATCAGCATAACTGCTGACACGTAGAAAGCATATCTGTTGGAGCGCTTCATTTTTTGAGGAAGTGAATAGATGTTGATAAGAAGCGTGACTATGTGTCGCCTTTCCATGATGAAACTCAGGACAAATTTTCTCTTGGAATGCATAGGAAATGCATGGGATTCCTACCTAAAAAGCCTAACACCAGACCTTCAAACACAACGCTTCTGCATACATGACTCTTCGAATCCACTCCTGCGTCCTTTACTTCTCACCTACAGAGATAGCTATCATTAGCTTCATGATTGTGAACAATATAACAGAAATATTCAAACAGAACATAAACGTTGCCTTCATTAACTTTTATACAACTACGGGGAACAAGTGTGAAAGAATAGAATTTATGTACAAAGCGCACACAAGACACAATTTCCCGCTCAATCCATAGGCTTGGCACAGTATTCGAGGGCTTTACTTAATCAAAATTGGGTATCAGCCCCTCTGTGGGTCTCAATACCCATGCTTTCCACTTCCCCGATATGCGATTACACTATCGGGACTCCACAGGCCCGCCTTTTACACTAAAAATATGCTCCCTTTGTTATATCGGTAATTTTGGAAAACACGAGAAAACAAAGAAAATCCCACCCCGATCACTCAGGCTGGACCTCAAATTTTATGTATCAGGGCCTATAAATATTGTCGGGTTCGACATATCACATATCACAATAGGCACAAGCCTAGGGCTTCACCGATTGCGATATGTGATGGGGCTTTAGACCTGGAAATATATATATCATGTTTGATAAGCTCGGCAGGTCCTCCATATCGCCGCACGCATTATGTATAAGGCCTGGGCTCCGCCGATATGTCATATGTGATATGGCCCCAGACCCAACATATGTATGAAGTATGGTTAAAAGTGTCATCGGATCTAGAGCATATTGGTGCACCTTATATGTATAAGCCTTAGACCTAGGCCAATTGCGATATGCAACGAGGTTTCGGACCCGACATATATGTATATTGTGGTTTATAATGTGGTTGGGTCTGGTGCCTTATAGCATGGGTCATGTGCCCAGATTGAGTGCGATAAGCGAAAGAGGGATGGTTTATGTATGTTTGTGGAGTATTTCATTGCAAAGAGTTAAAATGGAAATGAGGCATGATAGAAGGTTTTGTGTCTTAAGTACACAAACGACAATAGTGAGGGTCGGGGTGATTATGCGTGCAGGCATAAATATACTAAGGATGCTTATGAGGATTTGAGAAGTCCTGACAAAGGGAATGAATGCAGGGCTAGGCTGGGTCATGAATGAACCATGCAACAAAGAGTTATTCAACAGATTAGCCATCAGGCATTGAAAATTTGACTCGGCAAAGAGTTAACATCCATGTGATAAAACCAATCATTTTGAAAGTTGAGAGATCAACCTTGTAGGGGACCCATTGAAAATTTGCTATTAGAGAATGTTTGAATAGGTTGGTAGTTGTGGCCACAACAGAGGGGTATACTTCCTTGTTGCCATAATTTTGCTTTCTGCTTTTCTTTCCAACTTGAATGCCCTCTCCAATGAATCAGGTTCCCAAAGACAAACCTCATGTTGAATGTTATCCTTTAAAGTCCCTATGGATACATCAATCCTCTGCTTCTCTGGAATATCAATTTCACTTATATTCAATTTTTGAAAGTCCTCAATGTGCTCTACCATTGAACACTTTTGTTTGAGATTTATTAATTGGCTAAAGAAGGTGTTTCTCTTTGTATCCTCATAATGTGCTATCATTTCCTCCATGAAAATTGACCACGTAATAAGTGGTTTACGAGAACAAAGCCCTTTATACCATAAAAATTGATCTGGTTCTAAATATGAAGATGCAATACGTACCTTTTGTAACAGTTGCACCTCATGTAGATCAAAATATTGCTCCATCTGAAGTATCCAATTTATCGAATCCTTGCCATCAAACTTCCTCATATCGCCTTTTCTTGATTTTAGAAGCTCGATCTTGAAACAACTATAAATTTGTAATTTTAGATCTCTAAGTTTTGAAATTGTGTCTGGTAGTAACCCTCTGAGTCCTCTTTCTAACCCCGCATGTCTGATCATAATTGGGTTCCCGAAGAAAGAGTTATGTCCAATATCCTGCAATGACCTAATTATAGACTAGTTCAGTAAAGCGAATTTGTACGACATGCCACTTGTCATTGTTTCAACCTTAGGTTCTTAAACCGATACCCAACAAAATCCAGTCTGTGTTCTTTCTGTCACTTTCTACGAACTTTGAATTAGATGCTCTGAGCGAGAGTTATGACAATTTTCCCCAGGTCACATGTTTGGGATGTAATTCAAGAGCCTGTAGAAACCCTAAATGTATTGAATTGTATATATGCAAATATAGCGAAACAAGATCTAAATTTTTGGGTCGAACTGTAGCATGACTGCAGCTGAAATGTGTTTTAATTTCAAAGTTTGAACCTTCGTAGAAAATAAATTATAGTGAAAATTTCACGATGACCTGTTTGAGATTGAATTTTGGAGCTTGCACAAATCCTAAATTCCTCAAATCATATATCCAAAAATATAGTGAGACAAGATCTGGAATTCAGACCCAAGGTTTAGAACAATTTCAGCTCAAATGGGTTTTTGTTTTAGCTTCTGAAACTTTTTATAGAAACGTTATAGCGGGAATTCCACGATGACCTGTTTGGAGCAGTGAAACCCTAGAATCCAAAGCTCTGATACCAAATTTTCTGAAACCAACTCACAAAAGATAGAAAAGATAGATGAATGCCTTAGAAATAAGCCTCTTTGAGGGGGAAACCTCCTATAGATTACACAAATGAACAATTCTTGGATGATGCAAATGACAAGACCTCCTTTCTATATGTATAGGAGTCTAAGGGGTCATAATATAATCAGAGTCGCCATAACAATAATAATGTAAGGGCACAATAATAAAAATAGTGGCTTCTATGGGGCACAATAATAATAACAAGGGGACTACATGGGCACAACAATAAAATAAAGGGGTTGTACTAATAACAATAGGGGGTTACATTAGTAGTATAGGGACCTAACAAACTGGTTAGAAAGGAAAATAGTTGTTATAAATTGTCTAGAGAAAACAATTAGTTGTGTTGATCAAAATGGACACACATGGCTAATCAAAGGAAAGTCGAAACCAGTATTAGTTCGACAATTTTCAGTGTTACAACTAAAAAGAAGTGCAAGAAAACGATGCCAGTTGTATATGGTACAAGTGGAAACTAGTGATCAGACAATAGAAAAAATAAATTTAAATACCCTACCAGTCATTCAAGAATTTCAAGATGTATTTCTGGAATAAATTTCGGTGTTACCCCCACATAGGGACATAGATTTTACCAATGTTTTAGTATTGGGTGCCATTACCTTGTCTAGAGCCTTGTATCAAATGAGAACACCAAAACTGTTAGAATTGAAAATGCAATTACATGAGATCTTGAACAAGGGCTACATCAAACCCAATGTTTCACGATGGGGGGCACCTATACTTTTCATCAAGAAAAAATATGACACATTTATAATGTGCATTGATTGTTTCCAGTTGAATAAATTAACAATAAAAAACAAGTACCCATTGCCTCGAATCGATGATCTATTTGATCAGGTGAGAGAAGCAACAATTTTATCAAAATTTGATCTAAGAACTGGTTACCATCAATTTTGCATAAAGAATGAAGATATCCATAAAACCTTTAGAACCAGATGAAACCATTATGAGTTTGTTGTGTTACCTTTTGGTCTCACAAATGGACCGACAACTTTTATGTGCTTAATGAATAGTATACTTCACCCTTATCTTGATAAGTTTGTACTAGTGTTCATTGATGATATTCTATTGTATTCAAAGAATGAGGAGGAGCACAAAGAACATTTTTGGCTAGTATTACAAACATTAAGGGAGCATCAACTATATGCAAAACTCAACAAATGTGATTTTTACAAGGACCAAATACAATACTTGGGACATGTTATTTCCAAGGAAGGATTATCAATGGATCCTGAAAAGATTGAGGCTATCATGAATTGACCCACACCAAAGGATGTATCCATTATTCACTCATTCCTAGGAATTGCAAGATATTATCGAAGGTTCATAGAATCCTTCTCAAGATTGGCTTATCCTATGACCTCCTTGCAGAAAAAGGGTGTGAAATTTGATTTGTATAGCCAAATGTCAAGAACTTTTTGATAAGCTAAAACAATTGTTAACCACAACTCTTATACTAAAAATAGCAGATCCAAGTAAAGAATTCATTATATGTATAGATGCTTGTTTGGAGGGCCTTAGAGGAGTATTGATGCAGGATAATGTTGTAATAGATTAAGGGTCTAGGAAGCTGAAGATATATAAGCATAACTATGTAGTGTATGATTTAGAATTAGCAACAGTGATACATGCGATTAAAATTTGGAGACACTATCTACTTGGAAATAAATTTACACTGGTGACTGGTCACATCAATCTGAAATATTTTTTCAGCTAACTGGATTTAAATTTGAGGCAAGCAAGATGGTTGGCATTCCTCAATGATTTCAAATTTGAAATACGACACATAAAAGGGAAGGAAAACAAAATAGCAAATGCTCTAAGAAAGCATGATCATGTTGTGTTAGGGATAGTTGTTAATACTGTAGGTACATATTTTCTGGAGCAAGTGAAGAAGTCAAAATAGAAAGATGCTCAATATTTAGAAATTTAGCAAAAATTACAGTAAATAGGAAATTCAGAGTATGCTAGAAATTCAGAAAAACTACTCAGTTACCGAAATCGGTTGTATATTCCTAATGTGAGCACATTGAGACAGACAATATTGGATGAGTATCATAGAAGACCTTATGCAGGCCATCCTGACTACCAAAAAATGATTACCGCATTAAGGAAAAATTTGTTTTGGCCCGGTATGAAGAGGGATGTGGCCAAGTATCTAGCTAAGTGCATAGAATGTCAACAAGTAAAAGTAGAACATCAACATCTATTTGGATTGTTGAATCCTTTACCCATACCCAAATAGAAGTGGGAGAAAATTTCAATGGCCTTGATCACCAGATTACCAAGGAAAAAAGGCCAACATGATTCTATCAGGGTGGTGGTAGATGCGTTGACTAAAGAAACCAACTTTATATTGGTGCAGTCTACGTTTGAGACTACCTAGATAGCTAATATTTTCATGAGAGACAACTTTAGCCTACATGGAATACCCAAGGCAATAGTGTCAGATAGAGATGCTAAGTTTACCTCCAAGTTTTCGAAGGGATTATTCAGAGGAATGGGAACACAATTGAGTTTTAGTACAACATATCACCCCCAGATGAATGGAAAGACAAAAAGGATCAATCAGATTCTGGAGGATACGCTAAGAATATATGTAATGAATCAACCTACCAAGTGGGAGGACTTTATGAATTTAGTGGAATTTTCGTATAATAATAGTTACTAGGCTTTTATTAAAGTGATTCCCTTCAAGGTTTTATATGGCAGAAAATGCAATAAAACCCTGAGCTGGAGCCAACTAGAAGATAAGTTAATATTGGGGACAAATGCTTTGTGGGAAATGGCACATATCATGTGGAAAATCAGGCAGAATATCAAAATAACACAAGATCAAAGAAAATTTATGCATACAAAAAGAGAGTGCATAAAGAATTCAACGTCGGAGATCATGTGTATTTACGAGTAAATCCCAGGAAGAGTACTCTACACACAGGATCTTGTCCAAAGTTGGCACCATGATTTTGTGAACCTTTTGAAATCTTGGATAGAGTTGGCCTAGTGGCTTATTAACTGGTTTTACCCAACCATATTAGAGTTCACAATGTATTTCATGTGTCTTTGTTAAAAAAGTATGTTCATGGCAATTATCTTGTGATTGATTGGATTTTGATACAAATGGAACCCGAAGGAGACTTCCCACCTGAGCCACTTCACATTTTGGATCAAAAGGAAACAATGCTCTGGAATCGAGTTATCGCTCGGGTTAAGGTGCACTAGAAGAAATTTAGACTTGAGGAGGCAACTTGGGAGTAGGAAGATAATATGAAAGAAGCCTACCTAGCCTTGTTCCAGTAAAAGGTAAGGAATAGTAAACACTAAGGATGATGTTATTTTCGAGAGGGGGAAAATATAATACCTCTCCGCTGTTATGGAAACATTTTATTTTGCATTGGCTATTGTTAGTATGTTGGATGATGAGCCATGATGAATTGATTCCAGGAAAGAACATCTTAGCTTGGGGGGGGGGGTTCAGAGGTTTGTCCAAGGTTGGTTGGATCAGTGTTGTCTCAGGCATGATTTCCAAACTAAATTTTTGGTTAGAGAGTATGTTTATTGTTGGAGTAGCATGATCCGGATTATCCACAATATTATGTTCATTCTGTCGACATTTTGAACCCCAAAGGGGGTCCATCATCAGGACCAAAATTTATAGAATATGAATGATAGTTCCATGAGAGAAGAATCTTCCAACCAGAGTATATATAAACCTAGAAATTGATAAATTTTTATAGAAGTCGACCCTTACATATATGAATTCTTTTATTTTAATTTTAATTTAATATAATAATTTTTATTTTTATTCTAGCTTTAATTATTTTAATTGTTTAATTATTTAATTTTAATTATACATTTTTTTTTCCCAAGGAAAAATTGTAATCTTTCATTAATATTGAAAAATTACATATAGTATATGCTTGACAGCATATGCATTACTTGTCTTTTTGGAGTATGTCCAGAATATCAACAAAACCCATTCCTGTGAATGGCTGTAACAAAAAACAAAATTCACCATGTCGAGTGAAACTGGATATAAGTTCATAAACTATGTTTTGAAATATATACACCTCACAGGATGATGTGCATAAATAAATCTATAGTATATACATCATCCTATATAACCGGAAATCATAAAAAATTAGGTGTCATCCACCTGATGATATATCTGATCTATGTATGGCCTATGATAGTATTGGTACTTTGTTGTATCCCTCTGCTCATGAATTATCCACTATCCTCTTGGTAGCAGCGTGGTCTCCTTGGAAAGGCCATTGTGTTGTCGTTATGTTCCTGGTAAATATGATGACAAATAATGGAGTTAAAATGTGATTTGAAATGCTTCACTTCATCCAGAGTGTTTATAAGTGTGTGTGGATGGAAACTTGTGATATTGTTGAACCAATTTATAATAGTTTTGGAGTCTCCAAAAATCTGAATATCTCTGCAATCATGGCTAAGTGAAAAATGTAATAGATGACAAAGAGGGATCAGTTCAACAAAATTATTCGTTCCTTCACCCAAGCCCAGTTTGGCTCTGAAGTAATGATGATCAATGAGGTAAAGAAGGAAACCACACCCACATCCATGTTGTTGGGCTGCTCCATCAAAGAAAGCCCATGGAGTGGAATGGTCGATCGGATTGGGAGCAAGAGGTATACACGATCGTGGTGGAGTATATTCTGGCAGTTCAAGGTAAGAGGATACAATTTTTTCCGTAATGTTCTACCACCTGATCACACTATCCTCAAATGTCATTTTGTTTCGTGCCATCCAAATAGCCTAGCAGATAATCAAGGGTAGTCATGGAAGATTCGACCCTGTGTGTGAGCTGTTCCAGGCTTCCCATGCTGCTAAGATGATATCCCCTTTCCATTTGCCAGTGAACCGAATCTCAGCAGCTATAGATTTCCATATATGTTTTGTTGTATCGCAATTAAGGAATAGGTTCTATGTCAATTCTTTTTTTTGTTTACACAGAATGCACCAATGAGGTCCATAAATGGATCTGTGAGTGAGAGCGTCCCTTGTAGGAACTTTGCTACAGAGAATGCAACAGAAGAAGAGTCTGGTTCGGGGAGGGTATTTTAGTTTCCATATATTCTTCCACCAACTATGCATGTGTTCAAGTTTTTTGTTTTGTAGCAGACTCAGATAACCATCCTTTAGTGAGTAGATTCTAGATTGTTCCATGCACCACATGAGTTCATCCGATGCCTCCTTTATATGGATGTGTGACTCAATCAATGCAGAAGTGTAATTGTTCCAAGAATGATGCCATTGAGGTTGGAGGTTAAGCTAAGATGTTGTTTTCCATGCTTGTGCGAATATAGTGGAATTGTCCTGATCTGCGATTTGAGAAATCACCCTAATATCTCATTGGTTTAAGAGGAGGATGAGCTCTCTTAGGAGTTGGCATCTGCCTCCACCCCTTGTCCAGGGGTCCAGGACAATGCACACTTTTGTGCCTGCATATATCCTCCATGCCAGATGATTACAAATGAGAGGGACAGAGTGGAGAAGTGCTTTCCAAACCGTGGAAATGCCTGTCCTTGTCCATTGTGGCATCCTTATCCAATCCATTATTTGGTGTGGCCATATGTATTTATGATAAGAGACAGATGTCCATAGATTCTATTTGGTAAGGAGGGTCCAGCCCATTTTTGCAGCCAAGGCTTGTGCAAATAGGGTTATATCCTTGAGTCCCCACCCTCCCCATTTCTTGGGCAATGCAATCTTGTTCTAGCTTACCCATGTAAATACTCTTTTTTCTTGACAGTGATTTTAATTATATGTTAAGTAAATTAATTAATTAATTCATAATCCTTAATAAATACTA
>APFE030048216.1:200914-219455 GCA_000404065.3 Pinus taeda
ATAGTTTTAGTAGGGGGATGGGGAAAATATAGGGAGTTAAATAATAATGTCAGTAGTTAATATGGAAATGACAAGAAAGTGCTAAGTTTTAGAGATCTTAGGCTTCCAAGGGGAGATAGAACTTTATAGAGAAAATATGGATCCTCCTTGAGTGAAGCAGATCTTCACCAAGGCTAATGACATGGAAAATGATGAAACTAAGAGATATCAAGCAGATCTTGACCTCTTTTTGGGGAAATTAGTCAATTATTTAGGGAAGAGGAAAAAAGGGAAGTTAGTTATGCCTGATTTGAGATCCTCCACATGAAATTTCCTGATGACTGTGACCTGAGTAGAGATGATACTTTGAAAACATAGAATTGATCAGAAATCAAGATTCTGCAACCTCAAAACTACTTACCCAGCCTACTTACCTAACATTTTTTCTTCTTTTGGTTTGGGTGCACTTAGACTTGCAGACCCAACATTTCAACCTTTTCTTTTATGCCTTCCTATCTACAAACTACCCTTATTTCTTCCAAGGGCCTAGATTAAGCAATTGAGCTCCTTTGATTCTCTACCTATCTAAAATCTGCCAAGATTAAGCAGTTTGGACAGATTGTTCATTCTCTATATTCTAAAACAGGAAATTGAAACCTAGGGAGACCAAGATTAGGCTATTTGGACCTCCCTTTAGCTAAAAATTCTACAAAACTGGAATGACTCTCCAAAATTGGAATGTAGTAGATGAACTTTTAGTAACATTCTTTTATGGCCTCTTTCTTTGGTGACTGTTTAGCAAATATGGAGCATTGCAGCATGCAAAGTATGACATATTTGGCCTGTAAAAATGTCAACCATGAAATATGAGTAACCTGCTGCAGCAGGAGGCTAACACCTGCATCAAACCAACAAATTAAAAACCCAAAACGAATTTTTTTAGTGAAGATGAACGCTCGTATGGGTAAACATACTAGCCATGGAAATAGAGACAGGAGACATTAACTGTGAAGTCAAGTAGAGGTCAAGAGTGATTACTGTCTAGTAAGATAGAAACCCAACGTAGGCCCTATGGCAAACCCTCGCCTTCATTCCTATGTAAGAGGGAATTTAGAAAAACACAAAAGACAAAGGGTTCCTTTTACAGTTCATGAGAATGGAATTTATAGAGGAGAAAGGGAGGAAATTACCTGGTGTAAATTAAACCAATATGAAGGACATCCATCACCACCCAATGGAACTTTGTCACTGGTGATAAGGGAAAATGCAGAAGAGGAAGGGTAGGTATAACCAATTTAACACAAAACATAGTCAAGTCGTTTGGCAGGGTCATGAATTGAGCTAGATACCCTACAGTAGGAGGCATCGATATAGAATGCATGTAGTGGGGATAGAAAACGTGGCCATACATCCTCATTACAGAGCCTTCAACTTTGGTGGCATAGAAACACAACCAAGTGAATGGAGGGTAGATAGGGAAAAATACTAGGGTTTGATAACGAGGTTCTACGCCCTTGATGTGTGAGGAGAGGTCTAGGTCATTGATATCCCATTGCCTCGGCCATGGTGAAGGCCATGTGACATAGTACCTAGATCACATGGGCCATGAAATGTGTAACAATAAAATTTGAGGGTGTGGAATAGTTGTAGGGTTTGGCATGAATCTCAAACATAGCCAGGGCTATACCTAGTCATAAGCTATAGTATTAATTAATTATGGGAAACTGAATTTAGTGTTTTGATAACCTTGAACTAAGTGATACTCATATAATTGGAGGAACTCCATACGTGTATCAAGATCCTTATAACAAAACTTAGGCATGTAGGTCTAGACTAAACATGTGGTGGATCATGCATCACAAGTTTAGATGAGCGCTCAACATAGGGAGCAATGATTCTATTACAATACAAACAAAGATTGGAGAATCATAATCACATGATGCTAGTTACAAAATATTCATCCCTAATTGTAAAATAAAATAAGGGATGCACCTTATGTAGTATGACAGGTTAATGAAATTGCACCATAGGTAGAGTTAGAATCTTGGGCATTGAGTATAATTGTAGTGTTATTGTTAGCTGGGCATCTGACACCTAATTTGTTGGATCAGCTATATCAACTGACTGTTGGGAGGCAAGAATATTATAATAATCCCATAATAGTTGGATCTATCAGTTGGTGGAGTATTCAAAGTATTGAAGTTGGCTCTGAGGTTGTGATAGAATATTGGCAGCAAGGTGCTCATGAACTTCATTCTCGACATTGTGCCACTATTTGATGTGTCCGTTGGATTTGTACTAAGGTATGTGAGTATCCTATTATTGCACCATAGGTAGAGTTAGAATCTTGGGCATTGAGTATAATTGTAGTGTTATTGTGAGCTAGGCATCTGACACCTAATTTGTTGGATCAACTATATCAACTCATTGGGAGGCGAGAATATTATAATAATCCCATAATACTTGGATCTATCAGTTGGTGGAGTATTCAAAGTACTGAAGTTGGCTCTGAGGCTGCAATGGAATATTGGCAGCAAGGTGCTCATGAATTTCATTCTCGACATTGTGCCACTATTTGAAGTGTTCATTGGATTGGTACTAAGGTATGCGAGTATGCTATTTTCAATGGTACTAATTATGTTGTCAATTTAATTAAAAAAATTAATTCTTGTATAGAAGAAAGTCAAAATATTCCTTTACTAAATGTTTCTCTACAAAAAACGCTCGCAAGATGGTGGGAAACCCATCAAGGTCAACTTCAATATTGGAGCACAACTAAGGCTATTTTGATTTATCAGTTTCTTCCTCTGAATGAGCTTCTAAGAAAAATCCCCACTTATGATGGTCGTACTTGTCCACAAGAGCCTATTAATAATTGTTGTTTTGTATGGCATACTGATGGCATGGAAGTTGAAATATGGCCACATCTATTTATCCATTCCTTGGGAAATATCACGTAAGCTTGGTATTTGCAGGAGGACTTAAAATGACAAACAACAAATTGGGATGTGTTATCTACGCAATTTTGTAGAGATTTTTCCTTTTATGATGTTGATGGAAAGATAGAACAAGCCCTTCGAGCTATCAAAGGAGTATTGTTTGCAGGTGGGGACACTTTAGTAGAATGCCGTAGGTATGGATATTTTTCTCATCAATACGAATCAGGGTTCCATGAATTTTTGGTTCATAGTAAAGTTAATAAAGATCTAGATGATGACCTGGAGGAGTTGCGATAATTTTCATTTAAAGAGTTTGAACGAGAATAGAAAATAAAGGAGGATCCTATACATGATGCTCCATATTTGCAGCGTCTTAAGTTGGAAAAGATGAATATTGGGACAAAAGAGAAAACAAATCTTTCTTCCATTGGAGACTATTGGGATGACCAAACCAATCAGAAATATTTGACCTAATTAAAGAATATGAGTATTTATTTCCCTATTCTATCTTAGAATTTAAGGGGATTAAAGGGGAATTGGGAGAAATGAAAATCACACTAAATCTAAATGTGAAACTAGTTAAGCATCGACCCTATAGATTGAATCCGTGAGTCAAGGAGAAGGTAAAGAAGGAAATTGATAAAATGCTAATCGTTGGCCTTATATTTCCATTTGATGAATTTGAGTGAATAAGCCCCATTGTCATCCAGGATAAGAAGTATTCAGATGAAATTTGAGTGTGTATTGACCATCGCAGCTTCAATAATGCATGTGTGCATGACCCCTTCCTAACTCCTTTTAGTTATGAAGTCTTGGAAAATGTCAGGGGAAATTAAGCTTACTCTTTTACTGATGGTTTCTCGAGGTATCATCAAGTTAGAATTGTGAAAGAAGATAAGAAGAAGACCACATTCACTCTTGAATGGGGATGATATGCTTATAATGTTATGCCCTTTGGGTTGAAGACTGCCCTAGTTGTTTTCTAATGTATTATTATTGCTACTTTCCGTGAATACACACATAAGTTTCTTGAAGTTTATATGGATGATTGGACTGTTTATAGCTTGCTCAAGAATCATCCTAGCTTGTTGAGGGTTATGTTTGATAGATGAAGACAACTTCAAATATCCTTAAACCTAAAAAAATGTATTTTTGTTTGTTTCATTGGGAACATTATTGGGGCATATCATCTACGAGGAGGGAGTATGTGTGGACCCTGCCAAGGTTGCGGTAATACTGAATATGATGCCACTTACTTTTGTCCGATAGTTTCATTTCAAATGGGGATATACAAGTTATTATTGTAGGTTTATAAGAAATTATGCCTCAATCAAAGCACTACTTGAGAAGCTTCTTAAGAAATCTGAACACTTTGTGTGGGTTCTTGAATGTGATGTTGCATTTGATACTTTGAAGGAGAAACTTGCAAGTGCACCCATCCTTGTTTACCCTGACTATAATAAGCAATTCCATGTCCATGTTGATGCAACCGGAATTGCCTTAGGAGTTATACTAACACAACCAAGTGAAGGAAACTTGGATCATCTTATCTACTTTGCAAGAAGGAAAATTTCCAATGCGGATAAGAATTATACTACTATAAAATGGGAGGCTTTAGCAATGGTATATTCTCTCTAGAAATTATGACATTATTTGTTGGGAGGTCCATTCAAGTTCTTCACAGACCACTCAGAACTGAAATATTTAGTTAATAAGCATGTGCTTGAAGGAAGGATATTTCAGTGGTTATTGTTATTTCAAGAGTTTACTTTTAAGGTGATTTCCAAGCCGAGAAGATCTAGTGTGGGGCTAGACCATTTATCTAGGTTAGAGTTAGGAGAATCAGAAGGATCAATTGATGATCAATTGTTGGATGCTCATATGCTTTGCATTGAAGCCATCCCTGATTACTTGGAAGATATTTCCAATTTTCTTGCTACATGTAAATGCCCTCCTGATTGAGCAAAAGACTATCAACTTATTACGAGACAATTATATAAAATGGGGCTCGATCAAGTTTTCTTCCATTGTATCCTTGATCATGAACGTGAAATTTTTTTATTGGAATGTCATGTCAGGGTTGCATGAGGTCATGTTGGAGGGAAAGCTACTAATCAGAAAGTTCTGCAAGCTAGCCTTTGGTGGCTTACTCTTTTTAAAGATGAAAAAGAATATGCAAAGACTTGTGATATCTATCAATGGGATGGTTGATCGTCGTGTCACGATGAAATTCCTTTGCATCTAGTACAAGCCCTAGCTGCTTTTGAGAAACATGAATTTGATTTTGTTGGTCCCATTCACCCTCCTGCTCGTCATTTGCATGCTTGGTATATCATTACCGCAACAGATTATTTGACTCATTGGGTGAAATCTTCTCCTTTTAAAGATTGAACTGTTGATATGGCTACTCGATTTATCTTTGAAAACATTATTACTACATTTGGTTGTCCACAAATTCTTACAAGTGATCAAGGTTTTCATTTCATTAATGAAACAATCCAATCTCTATTGCAGAATTTCATGATACAACATCGTAAAGCACTCCTTATCATCCCCAAGCTAATGGGAATGTCGAATATTTTAACAAAATTTCAGAGAAGGGCGTTACTAAGGTTTTCTTCGCAAATAAAGATGATTGGTATGAACACGTTCCTGCTACTTTGTCGGCCTACCTAACTAAAACCAAGCAATTTCATAAGTACACTCCTTTTGAGATGGTTTATGGGAAAGAAGTTGTTTTTCCTATTGATTTTATGGTTCCTAATATTTTTTTTTCTCATGCAACTCAAATGTCTGAAGATGAATCCATTCCTGAATGAGTGCATGAATTATTACAACTGCATGAGTCTTGATTTCTTACGTATATTCATCAAATTGTTGAGAAGGAGTGCCAGAAGGCTTGGCATGATCGCCATATAAAAAAAAGTCATTTTCTATGGGTGACCAGGCATTACTTTGTGACAGAAAGTATCACGAGTATCCTGGTAAGCTCCAAATGCATTGACTTGCTCCTTTTTATGTTGTGGAAATCAAATATTCTGGTGTTGTTTGAATTTCTCAATTAGATGGTATGCTCTTCTATGGATGGGTGAATAGTGCTCACTTGAAGCCCTATTTTTCTATTTTAATTTCGAAATGTAGTGTCCTCTCTTCGTGAGAGTAGCAAGTAGGATTTAGGATAGTTGAAGCAATAATTCTTTTGATAGTTTAGTAGTTGTGTCGTCAGTTAGTTCCATAAAAATGTTGTTTTTTAGTTGTGACCCACCGTAACCCATTGTGGTTGGGGACATTTTTTCATATCTTAGTGTGTCAATGTCATTAATTCTTGTCTTGTTTGTCATTATGTCTAGCCATGTATGAGTTAGTTATCAAATCTATCTCCTAATTCACGATAATTATTATCTTCTACCATTAGCTCTTTCGTTACATCACGACAATCCTCAATGTGTGTCTAGATCACCTGTAATTAAGTTTAGTCCAATTCAAATTTCCCGCAACTAATAGCTAAGTCCCCCCCCCTCGCCCGTTCTATATATGCCTTCCCTTTGTTTCCATTTTCACTCTTTTCTCTCATGCGTTCTTAGTTTCCACTCTGGCTTCGTCTTCGCCTATCCCTGAATCCTCACTGCCTAGTTGTCCCCCTATCCATTTTGTGTATATTAGTCAGTGTATAAATATGGTTTTCCAAACTAAAACCATTTTCATTTTATACCTGATTGATTCTCGTATCCACTGCCAGGACGAACTCTTGGGAAAGTATGAGAAAGCCTGCCTTATCGATAATGACCTATTTGATCCATCTTTGTTCCCTACGCTTCGCACTGATGTCTTTATGGAGCCCAATACCCATCCTAATGCCCATTCTACCATGAACTTCAAACCAGTGTTCTGTCCTTTAAAGAAAGCCACTCTACTTCTTATGCGCGACTTACCTATTTTTGGCACCATCGATGAACTCATGCACTGAACCGGATATTTTATCATTTGCCTCCTTAGGGGTTCTCTCTGGTTGGACCGAGAATACCCCATCCATGTAATACACATATACAAGCTTATAGGGTTGTCTGCTTATGGCGCTGATGTTAGTTCAAATTTTCAGGAAACCACCAAGTGTGGAAAGAAGTTAAATGAGAACAAACTGTACAAGAAGTATGGCACCACCAGGAAAGGCCACAAAGCTATTCCCACCATGATCACCAATATGCCAGTTTGAGTAGATGCCACAATTATCGCCACTAAATTCATGTGTCACTATACCAAAGGTAACTTTTCGTTGGACGCCATATCAGTTGCAGAAGCGTGCGTTCGAGGGGATCCACTAAATTTGTCTAGCTATCTTTTGAATGAGTTATCTGAAGCTCCTAATAATGTTTATGCATGACCCACATATTTCATCTTTGGATTTTTGCTTCTTCCCCTCATTATTTCTAAGTGGCATGCCCTAGAAGGCTGAGACCTCACCATAATTGTGGAATATGAACCTCTTGCATATGCATATGCACCTTGGCGTAGCATTGAAGAGAATGTCAGTAAAGAGTACAATGTTCTTGTGTTTGGTCAATGGTTCCACAAAATGGATGTTGTGACTAGAAATATCTCATGAGTATCACTTCCCCTGCTTGACTAGTATACTCATCAGGTCTTGTTTGATATAAGCCATAGTTCTTGTTTTCTCTGACCGCTACATGTTTTTCCTACCACTTTTCCTATGAGGAATTTTTCATTTTACATCAGTGAGAGTGATTTCCACAATGAATTCATCACTTGGCTAGGAGTCATGACATGGTAACAAGATGGAATGGACCCGTAAAATTTTGATGCCATGAGACTTGTCGACATTGTCGCTTCATCCTCGCACGAAAATCATGGATATATGCAATAATATATTCAACCCTTGCTAAAGAAAGAAAAGGAGTGCATCAACTTGGCATATGCTACTTGGAGTGTAGTAGGTTCTTTGGTTGAGAAAGATACCTAGGCACATCAAGTCACTCATTTGTCTTATGCACCACCCACCATCACTGCCACCATTCGCCCTGTTACCACCCCTATTCCCGCTTCATCTCACCATGATACCCGTGCTTCTACCATCATCAACCTTGATGTCAAGCCCCCTTCCACCAACCTTGATGTTCCCATTGATGAAGAAAAACCCCCATCCCCACATAACACTTCCAACGAGACACCCCATTCATTCGAAGCAACCTAATCTGACCGTTCGGATTCACCTATTGTCGTTGGTTAGCCAGGTGACACGGAAACTGACTCTGCTTTTATCACTTTTGCTAGTCTGCTTACCATCATTATTCCTCCACCATCAACTACTCCACCTCCTAATACTACCTCACCTCATCCATCGTCTTCTACCACTTCACTCATTTCTACCAAGCAAGTGGTTGATTTCATGAAAGACCTTGGATAGTGTCATGAGGTAATCTCTCTTGCTACCTAGAAACATGATCGTATTACTTACATTCTAGCCCATGTTCTTCATAGAATTCCAAAGAACCAAAAGGGTGTGATACAGATAGAATCTTCACCATGAGATTAGTCAGAGGGCTCATTTGCTAGTGGCTAACCACTACAATCATGACTTCCAGTACCAGATACAGTATTAGTGGACAATCTTAGCACCTGGTCTTCACCACAATTGTTTTAGTTTATTCATGCCTTTGTATCATAGTTGGAGAATTGCCTTGTCCAGACTGAGACTCATTGTGTTGACCTCCAAGTCACTTGTAAAGAATAGGAACACGAACTCAATGTCATCATTGTTGTCCATACACAGTTTCACATTGAAAAATATGGATTGGAAGCTCATGCGAATGATGTTCATACCCATATGTAGTCATTGTGACCTACACTTGCACATTTTTTCGTAGAGAAGAAATAATATCTTGTCTCTTGTTCCCCTACCGAATGTTGCACATTTGTTGAGGCAATGTGTAAGAAACTTGTCACTCAGAATATGGTGTTCCAGGATACTATTGCTAGCCTACATCAATCTACGTCAGATCCCTTAGAGGTCTTCAAGAACTAGATAGTTGGCAAGATACAGGAAGCCACCTCTGTCTGTGACACTTTGCCTCAACTTATGCAGGAGTCACATCAAATGGTCAGTAAAATTTCTGATTAGAGTGATGTTCTTGCGAAGAAGAATTCACCCGTTTATCCCTTGCGTGAGAACGTTAAGAGCCTTCTCCAGCAAGTAATGGTGACTTCAAACCTATAAGTAAAGAAGTAGGTCATGGATTAGGTCTATGAATGCAATCAGATTAACTAGGTGGAAGCCACCTCCTAGGCAGCTAAATCCATTCTTCACGACCTTCACCCAGAAGAACTGAGACACTTCCTCAATTTGAGCATGTTATCCACTCTTTCCAATCATCAACTCTAGGAACTTGTATAATCATAGCTGAGTGATCTTAGTGGGTAGGAAGTGGAAGAATTTTCCAGCAAGCTGTCTACTTTGTTGGACTTGCGGAACTCATCTGTTTCCACATACATTGCATTTACAGAGTCGACTCTTCAAAGCATTCCAGAGTTGGGTCCTTCATTTAAAGGTATTGCAACTGATCCAAGCAGAAGCCAAGAAACACATTGATTTGATGGTCAGTCAGTGGATTATGGTCGGGGTATGTTGGGTCCTTCGTTTTTGAAGGAATAAGAGTTACGAAGGACATTTTGGTTAAATCTGTTGGAAGCAGAGCACCGTAAAAGAAAAGTGCCAACAGAATATTTGTTTTGGAACTTTTGCAATGGAAAATAAGGGTGTGTATCAAAAAAACCAGGAGTTGATTTTGATACAGTCAAAAAGATCCAAGGTAATGGCCCTAGGTATTGGAAAACTACAGATCAAGAAAGCGAGGGACCAAAGATTAAATCAAGTGAGAACAACTACAAAAGAAGATGAAGAGAAATGAGAAACAAGTTTTTAGATAACTTTGTGAAGTTTATATGGTGTCATAAATTTTATATTATATTGCAAGTTTAGATGTTACTGTAAAGGCTAGATTGCGCTGCAAGTTTAGTTTTGTTGTAATGTTTGGGATTTGAACTATGAAAGATTGCTTATGGGCAAAGCCGGATATGCAATGTTCTGCTTTTACACTTGTTTTGAGTTGTGTTATCTGTGTGCAATTATGTAATGTGCCACAAGCTATAATGGAGAAATATTGTTATAATCGGGCGCTGTTGCTTTATTAATAAAACAAGAATGGGAATTCTGTTATTTGTTTATGTATTTTGTGCCCCCTTTTAAAATTTTCTTCTTCTTCCTATTTTCTGTTTAATATATGAGTTAAATACCTATGAATGAATGCATCAATGGTTGTGCAAGATGCTTAGATAACTAAATCTAGATCCCTTACACCTTTCTATGGTTTTGTCTCACCTCAGGTGAGACACTCTTTTTATCCAAGGGAGTGAAAATGTTGGAGAAGTGCTAGACTACGCGAAAACCTTTGTTGGCACCTTAGGTCGAACGCTAGGTCAAATGTAATTTAAAATTTTCCGCCAACAACACTTGTACTAGTTATCATGTTGTCATTATGGCTAGTTTCTTATGGTCTCTATTATGGTTATATGATGTTTTCTATCTATGGATCTCTTTCATGATTTGATAAGTTATTAAATGGTTGGTGAATGCATGGGCTAACAAGTGTTATTGCAACTAGTTAGAGAGGGCTTGGATCCTTCTTAGTGATTCTTAAATGAAGTTCAGATCCCTATGATCATATATGCATTCATGACCTATAGATTTCATGTTTACTATATGTTTGATGAAATGTCTATCATGGATTAGACATGTCCAGGTCCAGCTCTTGCTTGATTTTTTATTGGTTGGCATTGTTATTATCTTGTTTATGCTGATGAAAAGTGACAGGAAGTTATGGTTAGTGGTTTGGAAGCTAGCCTAAAAATGTGGCTTATATCTAGGAACCGTTGGCACTGAACTGGGGTTTTTGGTCATAACTGCATGAAAGCAGGACTATGTGTGAGGATATAAACTAGCTTAGGTGATGGTAGCTTATATCTGAGAATAGATGTGGTAGATACATACCTTTTAAACTATGTTACAATGAGGCTTGAAGGCCTATTTATTATTGGGAAATAATGGAAAACCCTAAACATCCAAAAACATAACCTTGGTAGATGAAGCCAAAATTATGTGGGCCTCATTGGGGTAAATTGGTACATCAACTTCCTGGAGTCATAAATTTTGTATATGGTCTCTTTTGACGTGTACGGTACCTTGTTAGGAAGATCCATCTGAGGACTACAAATTTTGATTGAAAATCCCTGCCATTACTATTATGTTTGCCTGTTTTTCAAAAAAATGTCATTTAGGGCCTCAAAATGGCTCTGGAAATTCAAGACCCAAAAAACTGCCAAAAATAGTAAACTATGCTACAATTAAGGATATTGAAAGAAACAATAGTGAGGGTCTAATTGGAATATGTGGGTGGCCACCAATATCTTCGTGGATCAATAAATTTGTCCACATGAGTAGTGGTGGTTGTGTCCACAGGAGTGGCATCCTCATCTTCATAATATACCTCAAATAGGGAAAAAAAATCCTTCTCCAAGAGCACTCCCTATTGGTTCTTCTGGACTAGCAAGGTCACATGTTTCCAATTTTCAAACCTTAGGTCACCTTCCCCTATTACTTCTTGTGTATCAACATGGGTGGCATATTCTTATTGCTCTGTAATTTCTTCTACCCCTACTGGTTCTCTTTTCGGGCAGCAGTGGTTTAGGTGGTTGTAGGAGTGTACCTGGTTTTTCTTTTCTTTGGTGGTTTACTTGCCACTTATTATCTCTATATCTTGGTTTCTTTATTTTTTGGAGTTGTAGTGCTCAACCATTATCCTTTGTCAGGTATTGACACTTATTTTATGGCTAGTGTAGTCATTGCAATAAAATTTTATTTTATAGTTGCAGTGTCATTACTTCTAGGTAGATTTGCAACAATTGTGGGTTCATGTAGTGGAGTTGCAGTTATTGGAATAGTAATTTATTCTCCCCATAGTATTCCTTCTTTGTTTGGGGTTTGCTTCATAAGTAACCTGATAAGGTTTTGATATGAAATGACATCTCACGACATGTTCAACTTATATGCTTGGGACACCATGTTATGCATGGTTGTGAGCAAGAAATATGGTAGATTAATATGAAACCATTCCTAAGGTGGTTGATAAGTCGAATGTGTCGGAGGTATGCAATTCCATAGTGACATTCACATGTGATATAACTTTGTATGAGAAATAATACATCCCCCCAAGAGTGTAGCAAGGATTGATAGTCAAATGTTGTTTCTTTATTCACTAAGCCTCTCTCAGTTCCAAGAACTATTGGAGGATTCTAGGCTTGGAAGTCCACTTGCAATACCATTATTCCCATTCATGTGGAAGTCTTGTCACTTCTACCAAATTTCCTCTTTCACCTCCACAATTATCCCAGTAACCATATACTTGTTGGCCTTGAAATTCAGGGAAAATTCTAGTTCTACTTCATCGTTGTAGCCCTTCAACCTATGCACATACTCCATCCATCCTACCTCCTAAAATATAGCTCGAACATTATCATAATCCTCCAAAATTAATGTTTCATTATGTTCATGGGATAAGTGAGCCTCCCATGGTGTATGTGACTCTCCTTCTTCAACTCTCATTGTTATAAACAGAAAATGGAGGCATTGAGGATTTCTAATGGATATTTTCCAAATTTGATGTGGAATATTAGATTTAATGGTTTCCGTTGGGTGATTTACATATTTGGGGATATGTTGAAAGGGAATGGTGGCAATAGGTAATGATAAACAAGTAATATTGCCACTTAAGACCTATTCATTATGAAAAACATTGGAAAACACACTTGTCATCTCTTACTTTGGAAAATTTACCTTTGTACAAAGTTTGAGTTAGTGGCCAGTCCCATAGATTGTGAAATTTTGTCAAAGTTGTAGCATTAGGCCTAGGATAACAACAAAAAGTATCGTGATGACAAAATTTGTGGAAAGAGTAGTTGAAACAATGATATTTGTAGCAATGAAAGTAGGAATTGCAGCTAGAGGAGTTGCAACAACAAAAATTACACAATTGCAGCTGTAGAAACAAGAGTTATAGAAAAAGGAATTACAACAGCCAAAAATGCAACAACGTGTGACAACCCCAATTATTTTACACTCATGCATGCAATATAAATACTTTTTAGGAAAAAAGTGGGTTGAGTAATGGCACATGGATTCCATAGGTTGGGGAGGTTACTTGCTAAGATATTTTTAAAAGTTCCTTACAACAGAAAAATCATAGCTAGTGCATGGTAGTTGATGGTTGTACAAAAGGGAAAATGTGAATTTTCTTATCAAATGTGCTTTTATAGTAGTGGACAAGAAAACAGGGACATAAAATTTTAAAAAGGAGAAAAGGTGAGTTGCTAGTTGGTATGGTGTGTTGGCCACCCACTACAACAAACAAAACAACATATAAAAACCTACAGATATGCCTGAAGGTGGAATTTTCCTCATTGGCTGACAATATTTTGCTGGCTGGAGTCACCATCTGAAAGTAGACAATAAAAACAATAAGGAAAAATATTAGGAGACAAGAGGGACAATGCAACACGAAGGAGGAGTGCAATTGGAATTGTTGGGACAACACAATAGAAAAAAAGAAAAAAGAAAAAAAAAAGAGGAGTGATGAAAATCAAATGGAAGGAGGAAGGCAGGAGAGATCGTTCAAATAGAAATGCTGAGGCATAGGAAAGAGGACACAGAGGAAAAAAATGAAATAGATCCAGAGAAATAAAATGCAACAGGAAAACAAAAATAGAGAGAGAGATATTAGAGATAAAACATATAGGAGACTGTAGAAGAATAGATGAATGATGTTCGGTTAGTAAGTAGGCAAGAAGAAATAACTTCCAAGTGGGGAGAAATTTCATCTTGACTCCCCTTTAACTAGAGGGTGGAGATGGTGTTTCTCAAACATCCCTAAGGACGGGGGTGGAGGAATTATTCTAAGAAACTCTTGGAGGATTTCTAGAGGTTTCCTTGTTGAATTCTTGATTTTATTATGGGTTCTAGAGTCCCCACTTTTGGTGGAACCACAACGTTGAATTTTGAAGGATGTAGACAACAAATCTCTACACTCCCTATGCACTTTGTTGATTTCAACTAAGTTAGTGAGTGGAGGTATAATAATCTCTAGATTCCCTAGTTCAACTAGTAGTTGTGTTTAATCCCTAAGCTAAGGAACCCTCAGTCTCTGGAATTTTGCTAAGGGGTAATAGCTACAAGTGATAATTTGGCTATAGTTGTCTATGGTTGGGAGGAGATTCATTGTCCCAAAAGCAGTTTCCCAAAAGCTTTCAAGATAAGTGTTTCTCATGTATTTTCAATAATAATTAATATGTATTTACATTTCTGGTTTGAAATGTGTCATTAATGTATGGTACATGATTTGTGATTTTATTGTCTCCATGATTTACTAATATGTTGTTGTCACTGTTTTAAAAGTGTTAGAACAATGTGTGTGTTGGTTACCTTTTTTACTGTAATCAACATGGAGATCCTTTCATGGTTATAAGGAAATACTTCTTGCTATTGTTGGAAACCCTTACCAAAATTTTGACATGTTTCTGTGTGGTAATGCTGAAGTTTTCTTCCTTCGTAGTCTTGATTGCCTTGTCTATTCCATATGGATGTCTTTCCAAGTCTTCAAGTAAAATTTACCTTGGTTCTTGGGTCTATATTCTATGTTCTTATTACACTAACAATAATGAAATTTTGCTCTTAGCGCTGTTAGGGGACTGCATCATAAGCTTGAATAACTTGGTTTTATGTTTCATGTACTTAGCATTACGTTGTATCCTTACTATGCACATAATGAGTTTAGATTTATCATAGATAAGTGCCCTATTTCATATGTTTTCTTGGTGTCATGATGAATATAAAATATGGGTTGATAATCCTTGGCAGACTCTTTGTTTTAGGGAGTTTGGTCATTTTAATGTATTAGTCACATTTGAGGAAAACTCACATCATTATATTACTTAAGTTACCATGGGGGATTATAATTGCATATATTATGTTAATGGCATAGTTTATGTGAATGGTTGTGTGGTTGTGTTACCCACAACAAACGTATTCTTGACATGAGGTTAATAGTAGGGTTCATATATTTAATAGTCTTTGCTATTATTCTTCCTCCCTAGCCCAAAAAGTGGGAGGCTAGTATTTTTTTATTTAACTAGACTCCAAGAGTTGGGCTGGAGTTATTGTGCAGTACCCAACCTTGTATATTGAAAGGTTCATAGCCGAGGAAGTGGTTGTTTATTATAGTCCTGGAAAAAAAAATCATTGCAATCATTGTAATAATTAATTCCAATGACCTGCTTTATATATTGATGATCCTTGTGCTTGAAGGACCTCTTGAGGGTTGAAGTTCGAAGGTAATTGCAATGGAATGATATTGTGCTACATTCCACATAATGCCATATTTGAACCCCTCCATCATCTCAAACCATTAGTTGGAGGAAATGAAATGCACTTGAAGGATAGGTGTCTGGACCGTCAATCATTAATCGTTATGATTATCATTTTGTGGTGAATGGAGTGTATACGGGGGTAGGTCATATTAATCATTGTCGTTGCATCACTAGAAAATGTTTTGATAATATCATATATGCACAACAAAGAAAGTTTCGTGCATTACATGTTGCACCATGATATTAATCAAACCAACATCAAGTCTACACCATGTGACAAATTGAGCATATTAAAAGGTTGGCCCTTCTAGCCTTTCCCTATTCCACAAAAACCTCAAATATCACTGAGCCTAACCTCATGTAGTGGGTCTCACTCGATAGTTAGAGGCTCAAAGTAGCCGATGTGAGGACTTGGCGGACCAAAGGAAGACCCATTCTCTGACCTATCCCAAGTCTGACTTTGTTGGAATAGTCAAGCATAACACTGTGTTTTTCTAACGAAAAATGGCTCTAACCTCGACCATTAGAATTTCTTCGACCATCTCGACCATCAAAAGGTCAATCTAGATCATCGATTCACATTACAATGGAGGGACATCAACTGGGAGGGGGTGATCCCCCACCACCATCTCGACTACCGGATGGACAGAATTAGATCTATGGCCTAGGATTCGTTGGGGATTCCCCCCTGTGATGTCAATGTCGGAGGGGTGAGACCCCACCTATTATTGGATATGTCGAGACATAATGGGTCATTGGTTAATGGGTGTGGATCCCATAATATATATGCATCATGATTAACCCTACAATTTGACATACACATACATTCATTTATAGTTGTTGATGTTTCATGTGTCGATTAATATACATATGTCGTGGTTAAACATGCATAGTTATTGAGAAATAACACCATATGGAGCACGTCATATAGACATGTATCCTTAGGTTAGGAAAACCTTATCCAAACAACAGTGGGGTACTATGTCACACGGGCACCACGTGGCAGGAAAGAGAATAATAATGATTTTAAATAAATAAAACCTTGAAAAAGTGTAAGCTTAACATCCAGGAATCCAAATTGGACAAAATTTTATATCACCAAAAAAGTCTCACCGAGAAGAGGGTAATGGTGGCATCTACTCTGAGTTTTGAGAACTTGAAATCAAGACAAGAAAAAAGAAGCTTATCCTATTTATCTAACTATACTTGAGGAGTTGGATTAGAAAGTGAACACTTCAGCGAGGGTAAGGTGAGGGTTTTACACAACTGGAATTACGACAACAAGAATTGCAGCAACTATTGATCAGCAACAATTTTCTTTCTTGCATATTTGACAATATTTTTTATTTAAGAAGGATCTTGACATAACCATTGCAAAACTACGAAGTGCCCTTCTCTATCACTCTCTTTTATTTTTTCATGTGCTGCACCAACCGAAGATGGTTTTGACATGGAACATGCCCATGCATACCCCTTGGGGTTTGTTACACTGAAATTTGTCACTGTGACTATCTGCAGTTAATATGGTTCCATCAATAGTCATATTATCCTCCTTGTCAAGCCTTATACCTCTACTCTCCATGTCAAACTTCAAAAAAGAGAGAAAGTCATTAAAAATCATGTTTATCTCCGGGTACGCAGGTTCTCTCTACCTTGCCTGCGTGTACGCATCCCAAGCTCATTGTACCTGCGTATTAGTATGCTCTGTAAGTCAAGGGATGGGTGCGTACTCCTGTAAAGGTCAAAAGGCGCGAGTTTCATCTTTAAAAAGTTACTTGTGGTCACTTCTAGAGCTTTCTAGAAGAGTGTTTGACGTGTATTGAGCGCCTCCAGATGGTTCATGCATCCCTATGATAGAGGAACTTATCCCATAAAGAGAGGAGCTACCCCATCCAAAAGAGGGAGTATCCCATTGATGTTGGAACTGAATAAATTTCTCTAGAACACTATAAATATAGGCCTTGGGCCAAGGAGGGGAGGTTGAAAGCTGAACATTCCAAAGGGTAGATGTCGCTGGAATTAGGACTTCCATTGTAAGCTTGTGAGGAGAGATTACCATCCTTTCTTGTTTCATTTGGAAGTGGGTGAGCTTGTCAAAGTAGAGGAAAACTCTTGCTGGACCCTGGGAGGAACTTGCACAACACCAAGGCTCAGGTTGTAATTGTTTCTTTTTTGTTTCCTTAATATAAATAAGTCCATTCTTCTCAATGATTTGTTGTTAATGAATTGTTTCATATACTCCTTGGTCTATATGTTGAATATGTTTTGTTTTATGAGATATTCAGGTGTTATGTAATCGTTTCAATGTTAGTGTATGCAGTTTTCGAAGTGAAGGAGGAGCTCATCTGGATCGACGAGGCTAGGCTACTACAACAGCGTTGGACTTCAGGTAGGATCGAAAAACACTTGGTTTCTCGTAGAATAATGTATGTTTAGAGAAGGATTGATCTTAATTGTCTTGTTTGTCACTAGAGAGTCTTAGACTCCTAGGGAGGTTAGTTTTGTCAGCAAAAATAACTCTTTCCGCATGACAAATTGGCAACTCCGCTGGGGAATCCATTAATGCGCTTGATTTTTCCTTTGAGTATTAATTTGATCTGAAAAGAGTCTTGTTTCTTTTGTTTTTTGATTGCTTGACTGTGTTTTTGGGTGGGTTAGCTTAGATTCGAGTTAGAATTTAGTTTTTCTTCATTTTGCAGCAGTACGCACCCTCTGAGTTAGACACAGTGCGTACCTGTACGCAGTGTATCTTTGTACACAGAGCGTGGATGCACCTGGTTAAACAGGCTGCCTGCGTACCCTGTTAAAATTGAGAAAATTTCAATTTTATCCCTTTTTTCCCTTTAGATTTTGTTTTTCTTAGTCTTTACTGCCCAGATCCACTGGTTGTCTGTCAAAAATCTTCACCTGCACTTGTCCCATTAGTGTCGAAAGTTTTAGTGAAATTCATTGAAATTTTAGCCTTAGGGTTTTGATTTTTGTATTGGTCCTATAGTGACTTTGGATTTAGAAGTTGTGAAACCTTAGATATCTCTGGTTTTGTCAGTCTTCTTAGAAGTCGGACCAGTCGTAAAGTCTACCCGCGTGAGCGACCTACCTTTGAGTTGTCTCTTTGCGAAATTTCAAAATAGCTT
>APFE030048216.1:238134-255328 GCA_000404065.3 Pinus taeda
ACTAAAGGCTATTTGAATATATTATATTATATAAACAAACTCTCAAAGAGGAACAAAGAACCATGGTAAAAGAGAGTAGGTTAAAGGATAACAAGGGGAAACTAACCAATAAGAAAACCAAAAACAAGTTATAAAAGACGGGAGGGGAGGACGGGAAGAACATGACTAGGAAGCAAGGGTTGGGACCCAACAGCTACTGATCTTCCAGTCGTCCTCTCTGTTAAGATTACTCGGCCTTTTTTCAATTTCAAGGGCTTCCCTAAATTTTCGGTGATGGAACTGTGAAACTCTAATAATAACACTAGCCTCCTCGATACAAACATGATGTTTGGTTTTCTCCGTATGCTCTGCAATTGTGGAAGACTTGGTTCTCCTATCTTTAAGGTTAACCGTGTGCTCACTAATCCTCTGATTAATAGAGTGCCCAGTTTCACCAATATAGGGGGTCCCATAGGAACAAGGAATAATATAGACCCCCTTCATGTCCTTGGGGTCAATAAGATCCTTCACTGATCAGAGGGAATTATAAATGGTGCTAAGGGGTCTAAAGGTCGAGGAAACATTATGTTTCCTAAGAATCCTTACTATCTTATCATTGGTCCCTTGCAAGAATGGTAGGTGGACCCCTGGGACCCATTCTTTAGGATCTTTTTTAGTCAACGAATTTTTGGCAGCTTTGAGGAAAGCCTTCTGACCCAGGTATCTACTATAAATATTCTCAACAAATACATTAAGGAGATGGGATTTCTCTTTCTCAAAGCTCTTTTCATTAGAGATCCTTAGGGCCTAAGTAGTGAGGGTGTTGAGAACACCCAACTTCTAAGTCGGAAAATGGTGGGAATTGGCATGAAGATACTACTCCGTATGTGTCTTCTTCCGAAACACTTGGTGGGAGAGTGAACCATCACTATTCTTTGAAATAAGAATATCAAGGAATGGGAGGAAACCATCAACTTCTTGTTCCTTGGTTAACTTAATGGCTGAGGATTGATTGTTGAGATGATCGAAGAAGAGATCTCACTCCTCTTGGCCATGAGACCAAATGATGTTAATGTCATCTACATATCTTTTCCAAAGTTTAGGCAAGAGGTGGGCTGAGTTTAGAGCCTTGGATTCAAAATCTTCCTTAAAAATATTAGCAACGATAGGGGATAGGGGTGAGCCCATGACAACACCACAGGTTTGCTCAAAGAACTCCCCTTCAAAACTGAAAAAGGTGGAAGTGAGACAGATCTCAACTAACCGAGCAGTATTGGGATCTGTTAGGCGGTTGATCACCTCCATGGCCTTCTTTATAGGGATGCATGTGTAAAGGGAGACTACATCAAAGCTAACAAGAATGTCCCCAGGATCAAGCTTAATGTCCTTGAGCTCCTCAACAAAGGAATCAGAGTCTTTGACAAAGGACTCTGTACGTCCAACTAAGGGTTTAAGCTTGGAGACAAGGAATTTTGCAAGAAGGTAGGTAGGACCTCCAATAGTGTTGACAATGGGCCTTAGAGGAGCTCCCTCCTTGTGAATTTTAGGGAGCCCATAGATCCTGGGAGTGATGGGATTGCCCTTGCTTCCTAGTCGTGTTCTTCCCGTCCTCCCCTCCCGTCTTTTATAACTTGTTTTTGGTTTTCTTATTGATTAGTTTCCCCTTGTTATACTTTAACCTACTCTCTTTTACCATGGTTCTTTGTTCCTCTTTGAGAGTTTGTTTATATAATATAATTTATTCAAATAGCCTTTAGTTGAAGCTTTTGTTTTTAAATAAATAAGCAATTAAATATAATTAAAATATAATTTCTTATAGTAATTAATAACAATCTAACCTAGGATTTTTTTATTTTTTTATTTTTAAATTAATTAATAAATAAACAATTAAATAAAATTGAATTATAAATTCTTACTTAAATTTATAACAATCCTAACAATGGGATTTTCTTTTTATTAACCTCTAAAATTAAAACAAATTTGAAATAGTTCATTTTAATACTAGTATAACTAACTATTGATTTAATAATTATTTAAATTCTATAACTTTAACTTATTTTAATTTTTAATTAGATTGCTCTCCTTTCCCTTGGTCCTATCCTGCTAGTCGTTTCCAAGTCAAATATAGTCGTTAGCTAGTCAATTTAGCCATTGCTTGGTCAAATATAGCCATTGGAGGTCCTGCTGTAACTATTTAACATGCAACCTAGATCTGATTCTTCAACTTGTCCTGATAATGAACTAGACTGGTTGGTTCGAAACGCGTCGACAAATGTAATATCATGTGATTTACGGCGAAGAATTTTCTCATAAACTTGATATGGATCACAGAAGCCTCAATTCAACAATAGAAATGAATTATCTGGCAGGAATATTCTATTTCTGAACCAACTCCAAATCACTCTTAGACCACCCACTTGTAATTTTCTATAGGAAGGCTTCCTTAGATAAGGTTCAATGATATCAGTGAAGCCGGTATCCATTGACCATCAAGGGAGTTCTATCTTAATCTATAATTTAATGTTTTATGGATCCATTTTCATATATAGTATCAATCCCATAAGGCTTGAGCCATCTGATGGGAAACTTTCCTCTGAAGTATTTAAACCTGGAGTCAAATAATAAATCCCAATGTCCAGCCTTGAATGTATTGTTTTGTAGTATCCAATTTACCGGATCCTTGCCATCAAACTTCCTTGTATCGCCTTTTCTTGATTTTAGGAGCTTGATCTTGAAACGATTGTAGCTATGCAGTTTCAGATCTCCAAGTTCTGAAATTGTGACCTGTAGTAGCCCTCTGCGTCCTCTTTTCAATTCCACCAGTCTAATCGAAATTGGATTTTGCAGGAAAGAGTTATGCACAATCTACCAAGATGACCTGATTATATACCTTTTCAGAAGAGAGAACTTGTATGAAGTGCCGCATATCACTATTTTGACCTTCGGATCTGAAAAATATACACACAAAACTAAAATTCATGCTCTTTCTACAAATTCTTACGAAATTTCAGTATGATGCACAGAGAGACAGTTATGACGATTTTCCCCAGGTCACTTATTTGAGATGTAATTCGGGAGCTTGCAGAAACCCTAAATGTCTTGGCCTATATCTCTGCACATATAGTGAAACAGGATCTGAAATTAGGAGTTGAGGTTCAAAACGATTTCTTCTCAAATGGGTTTTTTTAGCTTCTGAAACTTCATAGCGAAAGCGTTATAGCGAAAATTCCATGATGAGTTGTTTTAGATGAAATTCTGGAGCTTGCAAAAACCCTAACTTTCTCAGATCATATCTCCGAAAATATAGTGAGACAAGATATGAAATTTGGACTCGAGGTCCAGCAATATTTCCTCTTAAATGGGTTTTTGTTTTCACTTCTGCAATGTCGCAAAAAAAAGTTAGAGCGAAAATTCCACGATGACCTGTTTGGAGCAGCAAAACCCTAGAATCCAAAGCTCTGATACCAAATGTTATGAAACCAGCTCACAGAAAGATAGAAAAGATAGATGAACGCCTTAGAAATAAGCCTCTTCGAGGGTGACTCTTTTACATTACACAAATGAACAATTCTTGGATGATACAAATGACAAGACCTCCTTTCTATATATAGGAGTCTAAGGGGTCATAATATAATCAGAGCTGACATAACGATAATAATGTAAAGGCACAATAATAACAATAGTGGGCTTCTATGGGGCACAATAATAACAATATGGGGACTACATGGGTACAACAATATAATATGGGGGTTGCACTAGTAATAATAAGGGGCTACACTAGTATTACAGGGGCTTAACACACTTTGAAGCTCATGAGAATTAGTTCTTATCCTAGTGATGTTCTTTTTTTTCTTAGTGTTCGTAAACACAGAGAGATAATTCTGGTTATCAAAGGTCAGGTTGATCACCTCCTTATAGTATCTTAGCTTCCTTTTACCCTCCAACCTCTTTATCATCTCACAACTTAAAATTAGAAATAAGATATATACAATTTACTATAATAATTAAACTAGCATTTGCATCTTATGTTGCAAAGGAAACGTCGTAAGGCATAGAGTGGTGAAGAATAGTATAGAGTGGAGAAGAATAGGGACATGCATAGAGTGGGGAAGAATAGCATAGAGTGGGGAATAAGAGGGACATGTGAATGGACATTGTTGAAAGCAAGGGTGGATGATAATGAGTTATAATTGCAATAGTTAGTTATGTGTATTCTGGAAATGGATATTTTGTAAATAATAATTGTTTGTGAAAGAATAGTGACATGTGAATGGACATTGTTGAAATAAAGGGTGGATGATAATGAGTTAGAGTTGAAAGTCTTAGTTCAATGTATTTTGAATATGGATATTTTGTAAATAATAGTAGTGTGTGGAAAAATAGCAACATGTGAATGGACATTGTTGAAAGCTAGGGTGGATGATAATGAGTTATACCTGAAATGATTAGTTATGTGTATTCGAATATGGCTATTTGGTAAATAATAGTAATGTCATGTAGAGGTTATCCACTATCCATGTAGTTGTTTTTGTTTATGTGAACATGTTTTTGTACATTATTTTAAAGGTTTTTTCCATATCCTACCTATTTATGGTTTTATTAGAAAATACAATTATATTGTAATGGAAGAGGTGAAAGAAATGATACAACATTGTGAACAACATCATGGTCGTCGTTCCATATTTGAAAATGCATGAAAAATTGTTGGATCCATAATGATAATAATAAAAATTGCAGCATGATTTTGAAAAAAATTAGCAAAATTTTTTGAAAAAGTGTCAAGCTTCAGTATTTTGGGTAACTAGGCATTCATGATGGATGCTAAATCCATTTCCGCCATCCAAAAACAATTTAAACACTCACATAGTCAAATTTCGGAATTTGTCGTCCAGACAAAATTGTGACCTCTTTCGATAAGACTGGAAAAAAAAGGTCTACCTTTGTGTGGGAAACATGATTGAACATCAAAGTTTCAAACGAATGCGTACATGCATAGAGGATTATTATGGAAGATTCCTTTTTCAGGGAATCATAATATAAGCCATGAGGATATTAAATGTCCATAAAAAAGCTTAGAATTCTGAAGCAACACACCTATCCCTTACAACATATGTAGAAACCAATGATGCATAATTGATCAAATTCACAAATGGTGTTTCCAATAATTGTAAAACTGCAATTGAGCCATCGACTCTCCGAAGGGGTATCTTAGGAAAAAAAATGGTACTCTATAGTATTGCATATATCTCAATGTCTAAACAATTAGGTTCTCATAGATAACTAAAGAATTTGTCCTCACATGTGGGAAAGAAAGTGCGTAGGAGATGAAGTTCCTCTTTAAATTTGAAAATTGCAATGAGATGTATATGCTCTTTTAATCCAACAAAGACAATGTTCCTCCTCTTTAAATTTGAAAATTGCAACGAGCCGTATATGCTCTTCTAATCCAACAAAGACAGTGTACTCCCCACCTAGGCACACTCCATTGGGGTGGGCTTTGAATATCTAGTTGAAAGGCTGATAAATTTCTAGTTGTCTTCCAACATATATAACAATCAGCTTTCTGAGGTGACTTGATTCTGGTATGATTTCAATAATTGTTTTGTTGATAAGTGACTGAAGGCGTGGGATGCATGACTTAATTACAGTTTCAAGATGCTTCCATTTCAGGTCATTTTGAAAAACAACCTTGTTGATAGTGTGTAATATGTTGCAATTGATTATATCCCATAGTTCAACAATATGTCCAACTGGAACAAGATGTAGAGTGTTTTTTATTCTTCTGCCATAAGCTCTTTGGAAAGATGTCTCATGGTGGAAAAGAGAACCCATTTACCCACTTCTTCATCATCCTCTTCACTGGTAAGCTTTGTTATGTCAAATAATTCTTCCAAAATCTCAGAGATATTTCCAACACTTTTGTCATGTTTTAGATCAATTGCACCTTGGTGTATTCTTTTTTCACTCGTATATTTTCTTCTTATACTCAACTTGATTGTAGGAAATGGTCTTCATGCATCTGTAGAGACACTTTGTAGAGAATCAGACACAAGCCCTGAATGATTGTTTTGCAAAGCAATGCTAACATGTTCATTTTGCTGACTAATTTATTTTTTCCATAACTTACTCATTGGATGAAATGGATTAGAACATTAATCAAGTCTTTTTAGAGATTATCCTTCTCACTCATCTACAAGGAGAAAAAGTGTGTGGAAAATCTCCTATTTAAGGATGGACGTTGTGGATTATTGGGTATGATTAATTACTCTGCTTTTGATAATGCAACATTTCAAAGACCAGAAGTATAAAAATCTAAAGGATCTTCGTAGACAATTTCTATAAACTATTGTTTGATATTGTTGATACTTAAAAAGATTATTTTCTCTTTTTGTGAAGAAAACTTTTAGATATTTTAAATAGGATCAACCAAGGTAAGATAGATGATGAAGATCGATAAAGATGGAAAGGTAGATCTTTTCAATTTATATATTATTTATATGTAATGATGAAATAAGATATAATTTTGAGGGGCATAATAAAGGGATCAAAGATGTATGGGGATGACATAAAAAATATTGAATATGTAACTAATTTTTGATAATGAAAATATGTGGGTTTTTTCTTATTGAAAAAAAAAAAAGATGCACTCAACAACTCTAAAACCTATGAATAAAAAATGTAGTTCACAAATCAACCCTATAAATTCAATAAACAACACATTGCACTAATGGGGTGTTGGATTCCAGGTGTGGTTTCAGCAAAACAGATTTATCAGTAGTCATATAGGCCACATTTATCTCTTGGCTTTTTTTCTTGTGGGGACTACTGGGAATATTGAGTGAAGAGGATTAAGAGTCACTGGAAAGAAAAAAATTGAAATGATGAGTGCATGTGACCTAATTTAGTGGCCCTAGAATCTTCTTTCTTGTCATCCCCTAGAAGATATTCTCTTAGAAATGCATTTATCAAAACATCCAATTTATGGTGAAGTTTGAATATGAATGGTTGCAACTTCATCATTTCTCTTAATCCTCCACGAAATCTGGCTTGAACTCATGCACAAATTTGTTTTGGTTAATATCTCCAGAGATAAATTAATGCATTGATCCAGTTGTTGTTTCTGAAATGTAACAACCAAGCTTTTCCCATGACATCTCATGTAACACATCTGAAGCAATTTTTGGACTATTTAGAAAAAAATCGACTAGTCTTGGATGTTGTGAAATATCAAACGATTTTTTTCCTGTGGAAGGGTGTCTTGGAACCCCTGATTAAATTGCCACAATATGAGAATCACTATCATGTGTATTTCTGTCTTCAATGGTAAGGAAAATTCCTTCAAAAGTAGTCTCATTCACATTGTAGAATGCATCCACACGAACCTTATCATGCCATGCCTTTAAAGCCTTGATCCATCTCCAGTCTGAAATACAATTGATATTCCAAGGACAAAAATTCCAGAGAATTTACCATAGAATATTAACTTTGGTTCCTTGTGTTCCAAACTTTTATGTGAATTTATTGAAGGATTTTTCCTTTCTTGAATCATGGAGTCTCTCTCCATGTCCTTTTGGATGCCCATTCACGATAATATCAATTGACTCATCTTGAGGTGAACCAAACTCGCCACAGGAGATAGCCTGAAGATTTGTTGCATTTGATCCATTAATTACTGTCTCTTGAGTAGAATGAAGTTATTTTCCAGTAATTTCATGTTAACTACTGCCTAATAGCCTCATACGTTTTCTTTAAAGTAAAAGAAAAAATGAAGTCCCATCAATGACAAAAAGTCGACAACAGTCTTTTGTAACATAGTGTGACATGCTACTAGACAATGCTTAACAATATCAATGCCAATCAGTGTCCCATACCTCCTCAAGATTTCAATGAGCATACATATTTCAATACTCGTGCCATCAAATCTAGAAAGTTCCCTATCTGTGATTTCATCACATCCCATGAATAACCTGACAAGAAATTATTGCATTACAATTTTGACATCCCAGTATTAGAGTACATAACTTGTAAAGAAACGATGGTGTATGCATTTGCATTTTCCATTAAATTGTCCAATTACAAGCTATAATATCTACCCACACGGTAAATTTATCTATTCTAACTTGTAGCCACACAGGAAAGTGAACTATTCTAACTTGTAAAGAAGAAATGATGTCGCATGTGTTTGCATTTTCCATTAAATTGTCCAATTACAAGCTACTATATCTAACCACCTGGGAAAATGAACTTGCAAATATATAATAGATTATACTAATTCAAAGAGAAAAGCCAGCGATCTTATGGATACATACTTGATTAACTAGATGCACTTCACTCTCAGAAATCTTCGCTTCTGAGAAGAAGGCCCCTCATGCTTTTTCTTTTCGAGTCAATCATGTATAAACCGAATAGAGGTACGACTGTAAATTGTTCAGAGGAACGAAAGAGAACATTGAACGTCTAGATATTATGCATGATGAGAGAGGAAGATGCAAACCCGTTAGAAATTTACGGAGCAGAATAAAATGAAAGACGACAGAGCTCACCCAAACCAAGAATGGAGAATAAAAAATGAGCCCTAAACAACTTTCAAATAACGAACATGCCATTTCCCAATTTGCTTTGTTTCTTTTGAACTCCTGTAACTAGACACAAGTTGATTTGAAGTTCCCATCATCCCAAGCTCGACCTGGTAATCTCATAAGCAAGGAAGCAGGCGACATTGGCAGGAACACTTGTGGCCATGGCTTTGACCAAGCCTTTAAGCCCTTCTAAAGAAGCGATTTTCTTGATGACATTAATTGTACCAACATACTTTGGATGGTGAATTTCATCAATCTGAATGACACTCTTCAACTCTTCAAAGCATCAATTGGATATACAAGTGTCCAGCTAGAAACGTCAAAAACCCCACTAGAAACAGGCAGGGTACCCATGCCCAATTGAGATGCATCATGCCGTCGTGCCATGAACGGCTTTAGAGCATTATACACACCATATGCAATGCCATTTACAGATACATCCCTTAATAAAGTAGGATAAAGCCCTTAAATAATTCTCTGGCTCCTTCGGATCTTAAGACATGCTTAGCTACATCAACTAGGACATTGTGTTTAATAGAAGTTGTCACTCTTGTTACCCCTAAAGTTGCAACTAAAGCAGTAGCCAAAGCACTCTGAGCTTGCAATCTACATCTGATAAGCTTAGTTGGGCAAGTCAAGAAAGATAAGCAATCCCTGCCCCTTCTCCACACACCACCTGCTGCCCTATAGTGGCAAACCAGGCTCAACCCTAAATAGGGCTTCCATCTGACCTCTTGCATTAAACACAACTGCATTGCAAGCTGCGACAGTGGACAAAGGGGCTCCCATTCCTTTGGAAATCCCTGTGAGGCCTTCTTTGGCAATGGTCTACTAGACAACATCCATTGCACCGACATAGCGAAGATGCTGGCCAGGAAGAAGCAATGGCTGACTCTAGGGCTTCACCTCAATTGTGTCAAAGGGATGCCTAGATATCAGTTGTGTTGTTCCCCCAACAGTGCTAGAAATTAGATCCTTTGCTACATCGATTGCCATAATTGGAAGCGATTAATCCTAAAACCTAATATGTACAACACACGACTTTACTTTATGTGGAACTCTATCTGACGTTTAATATTGATAAAATCCAGCCTTTTATTTAGTTTTCAATAAACGAAAGTATTCTAAATGCAGAAAGCTTCCTTAAAATGGGTGTTCAAGGTCACTCAAATTGTACATAGAACCTTAAAATGGGTGTTCAAGTCCACTCAAATTGTACAAAGAAGGCGGATGAATTGCTCACTTGATCAGCATGCCTTGTCCAATAGTAAAAACAACCTAATGTAACCCAGCAAAAAACCTACAAGCAGAACCCTGCCTGAGATGGACCAAGATCCAATAACTTGGAAGTAGCAGAACCTGGAAGTCAGTTGTTGGTTGGGGCGCTCATCCTCAATAGCATTTGCGGCAGATAAAGTTGAGCTTAGAAGGAGTTGAGTACCCACCTTTACAAATATCAAATCCATTAAAAACCCATATTAAGCTTAGAAGAATTAGAGGTTAGCAAATCGGAAAGGGCATTGAATTATGCCAAAGGACAACTTTCTCACCTGTGGTGGCTTGGAAACACAAGGTTTGACCTGCCATAATAGGCAAAATATTAGTTACTGTAAGTAAGCGCGATGGCCCTCTGCACATGTATAGAAATGGAAAGAAAAACCATTAGAAAGAACAATATAATATATAATATAATATATATAGTATATATATATATATTATATATATATATATATATATATATATATATATATACCTGCTCCTCAGTATTATTTTCGAATGCAGATAAGACAATACTTCTTTGGACATTTGGAAAAATAGACCACTCCGCCTTTGTCATTTCTTTTACAATGATGTAAATTTGTATTCACAGTGTTCTGTGATGTTGCCTTCATTTTATTCTCCTATGCTGGAATATACTATCCACCCCCATCTGCATTTTTTTGACAAAATTCTTGGTATTCTTAACCTTGAAAACATGAGGAGTTGGGGTAATATTTAAACCCTCGTTGCTTAAATTCAGTGGCACAGGTCGTTTAGGCCATGTGTTCGAAATCGACGCACTATACTCCAAAAAGCCATTCGTTGCTTCCTTATTGCGATCCTCGTCAATTAACATCATCTTTGTTACCCGTATTCATTAATTTCAAAACCGCAAATTTTGCCCCAATTTCTTCCTGCTCCTCTTTGACCTTGGGTTTCCTCCCTCTCTTCTTCACACCACCATCAATGCCCTCATGTAACACAGTCTGGGGCTTCCTGGCCCGCTTCTTACCCTAGCCTCTGGTGCTCGTAGTGGCCTTGGACTCTTGTTGCTACTGCATTTGATGTTTCTCGCATTCCGACATTGGTACATTAGTGGGTTTAAGCACTGCAATTCCACAGGCCACAGTGTGGGGCTTCCTGCCTGTGTAATTGAATACTTCATACCATATGGAATAGATCATGCTTTTTTTAATCATGATGGTTGCAAGTTCGAAGGGCTCCACAACAAAAAAAGCTTGCACTTAAGCTTAATAAACAATGAATTTTTTGACTTACTGAAATTAGCACTAAAATGGAAAACAAATAAGAGAAGAGATGGTTTAATCTATAGTGAAACTTTTACTTATTGAAATGAGTGCTAAAAATGGAAAACCAATTAGCTAGAGGAGATTTGAAGAACTCAAAAGAGATGGAAGGTAGACCAAAGGATTATGATGAAAGGTTGCATGAGGAAACTATCCAACAAAGGCTGACACAAGGCAAATAGAAGGCATGATGATGGCAAATGGTCTGGCTGGTCTTTAAAGTTAAATCATGAAATAAGGTTGCAACAAACACAACAAATGCATATATTAGTGTAGACCTATCTTAGCTTAGGATCTATTAAGTACCAAGAGGAATTAAATCTTTTGAGATGTAAATTTTTGGATCATAAAATGGATCTAGGTATAGACCGAATAGAGGTACGACTGCAAATTTTTCAGAGGCACGAAAGAGAACATTGAACGTCTAGCTATTATGTCTGATGAGAGAGGAAGATGGAAACCCGTTAGAAATTTACGCAACAGAATATTTATGTTCATAGTTTATAGTTTATGTATCTTGATGTAATTTTGCCTATTTACACCAGTACATGCAATGTAAGTCAATAAACTTGCATATGTGGTGTCTAATTGTCAGCACTTTATATCATTAAACCCATAATTCTGCATGTGTTCTAGCGAGACAGCCATCTTGTCAAGGAGCGGTTGATGAATAAAAATTAATTAAAAATCATCTCTTTTTTTTTTGTCTACATATTTAGGCATAGGGATGTAACTTAACATGCAGTGAATTAATGAAAACCATAAAGTTTATTTCACCAGATTTAGGTGACCCACAAAGATAGATTTTAATTTAGTCAATGACCAAACAAATCCATTTATAAAAGTTGCACTTAAACATAAGTTGTGGGTAACTATAATGCAAACTGAGTACCTGTGCCCTAAAATGTATAACAATAGAAAATATTTTTATTTTAATGGTGAGGTGAATAGCAGTGGTTGTGATTTGATTGAGTATTTTTATTTTAATATTGCGGTGAATAGTAAAGTCTTACTTAGAACAGTCTTCCAAAAATACTAATTAGATCCTGAATCTTGCCAATATCAAATATATAACAATAAAAATTATTAAATATATAAAAATTATTCCCATGAAATGTTTCCAATTTCAATTACCTTTGTACACTCTGCTATAACATCTATGAATGTGCCACAAAATGCTTACACTTAAATCCCAATTCCAATGACCTCTACACACTTTGCTATAACATTTAATATAACAAAGAATGCTCAACAATTGTAAGAAAATGAATTCATACAAATCCAACTGTGTGTTAAGAATTTAGTTATTATATGTTATGTGGACTGTTCAGCTTCAATGGTTGTGGCTGCTGATAGGATTTATATGCCATTTTGGGAATCATATTATTATTAATGTATTTTATGTTCATAGTTTATAGTTTATGTATCTTGATGTAATTTTGCCTATTTACACCAGTACATGCAATGTAAGTAAATAAACTTGCATATGTGGTGTCTAATTGTCAGCACTTCATATCATTAAACCCATAATTCTGCATGTGTTTTAGCTAGACAACCATCTTGTCAAGGAATTGTTGATGAATAAAAATTAATTAAAAATCATCTCTTTTTTTGGTCTACATATTTAGGCATAGCGTTGTAACTTAACATGCAGTGAATTAATGAAAACCATAGAGTTTATTTCACCAGATTTAGGTGACCCACAAAGATAGATTTTAATTTAGTCAACGACCAAACAAAACCATTTATAAAAGTTGCACTTAAACATAAGTTGTGGGTAATTGTAATGCAAACTGAGTACCTGTGCCCTAAAATGTATAACAATAGAAAATATCTTTATTTTAATGGTGAGGTGAATAGCAGTAGTTGTGATTTGATTGAGTATTTTTATTTTAATATTGCCTTGAATAGTAAAGTCTTACTTAGAACAGTTGTCCAAAAATACTGATTAGATTCTCTTGCCAATATCAAATATATAACAATAAAAAATTTTAAATATATAAAAATTATTCCTCTGAAATGTTTCCAATTTCAATTTCAATGACCTTTGTACACTTTGCTATAACATCTATGAATGTGCCACAAAATGCTTACACTTAAATTCCAATTCCAATGACCTCTACACACTTTGCTATAACATTTAATATAACAAAGAATGCTCAACACTTGTAAGAAAATGAATTCATACAAATCCGACTGTATGTTAAGCATTTAGTTATTATAGTTATGTGGACTGTAGAATGCTCAACACTTGTAATGAATTCATACAAATCCAACTGTATGTTAAGCATTTAGTTATTATATGTTATGTGGACTGTTCAGCTTCAATGGCTGTGGCTGATGATAGGATTTATATGCCATTTTGGAAATCATATACCTTGATTTTGGAAGTAAGCTAATGATTGAAATTTGTATAATGTGGATGTCTCTTTTGATAGCATTTGGAGGTCATTTTTGGGAATTATATTCTTTGATTGTTGAATTCAACTACTGTTTGATTGTTGAATTCAATTACTGTTTTGGGTAGTTTGATGTAGCACCATGTTGCATGAGCTGATTATAAGTTGGATATGAAAATAGTCGTATTAAAGTATGGATATGAAAATAGTCATATTGAGTATGGTATTAAATGTTGTGTTAAGTTGTTTATAAGTACTTCAATTTGAAAATAATTTCTCCGCATCATAGCATTAAATGCTGAGTGAGATGCCTTATAAGTCATTGTATCTTAATTGTGTTTCAGATTAAACAACTTATAATTCACTGCATTTAATGTTGCATTACGGGGTGGTTATTGATCATCTCAGAGCGGATCCACTGGTGGCTTCACTTTTGAATGTGAGTTATGTAAATATTCTCTATCCTGAAGAAGCTTTTTCAAGCTTTCACTTTTGGTAAACAAATAAATATCACTTCATATCTAATTTGAGCCACTCACAGAAGATGCCATCCTGATCCTACTTATATTGCCAGACTATTATATGCCCTGACACGCATTACAAACACTTTTATTACAACACTGATATTTTAAGACCGATCTGAAATTTGGAGCGTTATTTCTACTTGAGACAAAATCAATCATGTCCTCACTTCACCCTTCGAGCACAAAGCTGTGAAATCCATCCGATGCTAGCAAGCAGTTTGTTGAAGAAAACTCTCCCCTACTCTGTCTAGAATTACAAATCTATGTTAACAAAAGAAAGAATGCCTATAAATCAAATTAAATTAAGCCTATGGATCAAAAAGATTACCATAAAAACAACAGAAATTCTGTTAAGATTAAAAAAAACTAAGGTAATTCTTGTCTCGTTTACAAGAAAATATTCCATACAACATTTCAAAAGCTTGACAATGGATTTGTTTCCAAAGCCCACGAATGCAGTTGAATTTTTCTCCACCTGTTCCCACTCCAAACTTTTCATAAACATTCTTTTTTATTGCTTTCTCTTAAATATAATATAAATAAGTATATATAAATTATATAAGTTAAAAAATATATAAAACAAAAAACCAATACAATATTGAATATATTATTGTCTTTTAACGAATTAAATTTATAATCTAAAATTAAATTTTATATAATTTAAATATAAAATTATAAAATTTATTCTAATTTTATCTTATTAACAAATTTCCAACCAAAGTTAAAATATATCCATACTGTTAAAAAAAACAAAACAAACCAAACCGCCAAACAGGATTTTCTTCCTATACCCAAATTATACATTTTTCTTTCATATTACTATCTATAAAGTGTATCTGAAATGTTGCAGTTAATCGAAGAAATCAAATCAACATGAGCGATTACGTGGGCCCACCCCATGAAATTAATATTTTCTAAAATATGTTATGCCGTCTTTCTTGGTGCTTGTAGCAACGTGGCACTTGCATCTCCTTTCTTATTTGACATCTTTCCATCTCTTTTCCCGTTTCGGTCGGTGACTCTGTAGAATTTTGAGTGCAATCCAACGCATTATGAATAAACCTCAGAAAAGTCGGTGCTGCTCCCAAAAGTCGGTAGCCGTGCTCGCCTCCTATATGAATAAACCTCATTCAGGGTTTTAAGTCATCAGTGGTGTTCCATAGGAATACCGGTTGGCACTCAGTACTGGGTAGGCAGAGTCTACCCGAAGTTGCTCTGTCAACCTGCCCATAGATCTATCAATTGTGCAATATCGGTTGGCACAGCCTACAGGAATTTGCTCTGTCAAAAGAGATCTGTATAAAATGTTGAATCTGATTTTTCCGTGTTCTGCCCATTCCAGCGATACCATTTTCCGTTGCTCTGAGTGTTTTGCAGATCAAGTAGCCGGTCCGAAGACATCCCTCAAAAATCGCAGGAAGGAAGTTCGTAGAGTAAATGACATGAAACGATCATTGAGAATATGCCGGCGGCAGAGGACCGTGTTGTGTGAGGTCGACCGTGTGCAATGCCAGACTGTTGTCAATAAAGAGTGGGTGCACGAAAGCCTTGCAATTAGTGAGGTACCGACAAAAGGAGTGCCGGTTATTGTGATGCTGCCTCTGGACACTGTGAAACCCAATGGGACTCTTAATCGAAAGCGCGCCCTGAATGCTAGCCTCATTGTTGGATATTTTTCTCTGTTTGGGATGGGAAAATACCAAAACCACAAAATATAAAACACAAAGGCTATGCTCTGTTTCCTTTGCTCCAGGATCTTTTACACAGAGAAGTCTTTTTAAAAATAAATTACTGAGCAGAGTATTGCACCACCATAAAATGATTTCTATTCATTAAACAAAAACACTTACATATTCATCCTCTTTCACTCAGAGGGATTCACCAAAACATTTTCACAAAAGTTACTCTGCCTCCTGATGAAATTTTACACCTCTGTGTGTAAATATTTCATTTACATTCACTGCTGTGTGAAAACAAAACTTACAGGGAGTTACAGATTTACCTTTTCACTGCTGTGAAACAATACATGGTTTTCAAGAAAACTATCCACTGGTTTCATTTACTTCTCCTCCTGCACTGCTGTGCAATCTTTACTTCTTACATTACAGAACAAAAATTACTCTGCTGCATAAAACCCCTTTTACATTACAGATCCAAAAATATTCATGCTCTTCTGTCCCCTGCAATACAAAGTTTTATCTCTGTTTACCATTCGCTGCTGCGAATCCAATTTTTCTATCTCACTGTGTGAGATTCACATTTTGGTGCTATTGGGCTCTGCTCTTTTTATCCCTCATATGCTATTACATAACACCCACGCACAACACAATCTCCGTGTGCTTTTTTTTCATATATCAAAAAGCGTCAACGATTTTTTAAAAAACATATATTAAAAAAGAAATTAAAATAAACTTATGCCCATACACCATATTAACTTCGCCGTAAAACATTTAACACGTTACCAAAATCATGACAATGTATTTAACATAAGGTATGGGTTATGGTCCATGCTTCATTAATTTCTACAGGCCAGTATGTACTTTGGACAAGTTAAACTGCGCAGTACTTTCCTGGGAATCAAACGGCGGAGACCTTTCCTGGAGATCGAACGGATATCAGACAGGGTGAGGAGACCGAGTGATACCTTCCAAAAAGTGTTTGAGGCTGACGTCACGGTTGGACAGTTGTCAGCATCGGAGCACCATGTCCGGAAACCACTTCAGGCCGAAAGGTGGTGCGATATCTTCCTGACGGTTTAGGCTTGCAGCTGGGTGGTTTTCTCCGTGCGTTGACTGCTGACCGCGCGGTGAAATTATATTTTCAACACTCCCCTTTAATTTCACCAGCTGGGCATTCGGTCATACCCAGACACTTCCTCAAAAATTCAAAGCTTTTCTGATCCAGTGGCTTTGTCAAAATGTCTGCAACCTGTTCTTGTGTCCTGCAATGTTCTAGGACGATTTCTCCATTGTTCACTAACTCTCTGATGTAGTGAAACCTTGTATCAATGTGTTTCGTTCTCTTATGAAACACTGAATTTTTTGACAATGCAATAGCTGAGCTATTGTCGCAAAAGATCACTGTCGCTTTTGCCTGCTCTTGGCCTAAGCTTCTCAACATCCTTCTCATCCAAACTGCTTGACATG
>APFE030048216.1:258338-320070 GCA_000404065.3 Pinus taeda
TGCCTTGATAGGCTGTCTTGAGGGTCTCCCATGCCTCATTGGATGTCTTAGCTGCTGCTAACCTTGGAAACACACTCTGGTCTACTGCTAGATACAACAACACACGAGCTTTTGAGTCCTTCTTCCTATTGCTCTTCAACAGATCCTTCTCTGCTGGAGTTAGACTATTAAACCCATTTTCATCTGCTGGTTCATCAAAACCATCTTCAACTATTTCCCATAAATCTTGAGAGGCAAACAGGGCTTTCATAGTTATTACCCAGTAGTCATAGTTCTTCCCATTGAACTGTGGGAGTTGGATGTTAAACATACCCATACCAGTGCTTGTGCTGGCCATTCCTTGCATTCTCAGCTATGCTTCTAAATCCTTGACTATGTATTTAAAAACAACTGACTGCTGCAACCAAAAAACTCCTTCCTTCAGCTTCTTTGTCACCTACAAAGAGCCTAAGCCTGCTTTGATACCACTGTTGGATATTTTTCTCTGTTTGGGATGGGAAAATACCAAAACCACAAAATATAAAACACAGAGGCTATGCTCTGTTTCCTTTGCTCCAGGATCTTTTACACAGAGAAGTATTTTTAAAAATAAATTACTGAGCAGAGTATTGCACCACCATAAAATGATTTCTATTCATTAAACAAAAACACTTACATATTCATCCTCTTTCACTCAGAGGGATTCACCAAAACATTTTCACAAAAGTTACTCTGCCTCCTATGAAATTTTACACCTCTGTGTGTAAATATTTCATTTACATTCACTGCTGTGTGAAAACAAAAACTTACAGGGAGTTACAGATTTACCTTTTCACTGCTGTGAAACAATACATGGTTTTCAAGAAAACTATCCACTGGTTTCATTTACTTCTCCTCCTGCACTGCTGTGCAATCTTTACTTCTTACATTACAGAACAAAAATTACTCTGCTGCATAAAACCCCTTTTACATTACAGATCCAAAAATATTCATGCTCTTCTATCCCCTGCAATACAAAGTTTTATCTCTGTTTACCATTCGCTGCTGCGAATCCAATTTTTCTATCTCACTGTGTGAGATTCACATTTTGGTGCTATTGGGCTCTGCTCTTTTTATCCCTCATATGCCATTACATAACACCCACGCACAACACAATCTCCGTGTGCTTTTTTTTCATATATCAAAAAGGGTCAACGATTTTTTAAAAAACATATATTAAAAAAGAAATAAAAATAAACTTACGCCCATACACCATATTAACTTCGCCGTAAAACATTTAACACGTTACCAAAATCATGACAATGTATTTAACATAAGGTATGGGTTATGGTCCATGCTTCATTAATTTCTACAGGCCCGTATGTACTTTGGACAGGTTAAACTGCGCAGTACTTTCCTGGGAATCGAACGGCGGAGACCTTTCCTGGAGATCGAACGGATATCGGACAGGGTGAGGAGACCGAGTGATACCTTCCGAAAAGTGTTTGAGGCTGACGTCACGGTTGGACAGTTGTCAGCATCGGAGCACCATGTCCGGAAACCACTTCAGGCCGAAAGGTGGTGCGATATCTTCCTGGCGGTTTAGGCTTGCAGCTGGGTGGTTTTCTCCGTGCGTTGACTGCTGACCGCGCGGTGAAATTATATTTTCAACACTCATGGCGCTCAAAAGTGGAGGAGTGAAAGATGTAATGGTGGACGTGTGGTGGGGCTTGGTGGAGAAAGATAGCCCTAGTAACTACAATTGGTCTGGATATAAGGAGCTCGTTGACATGGTTAGCAAGCATGGGTTGAAGCTCCAGGCTGTAATGGCTTTCCACCAATGTGGAGGAAACGTTGGCGACACTCGCAAGTAAGCAGATTGTCCTAATCTTTTGCTAACTTCAATGTACTGTGAATTAACCATGTTTTTATATATAGGTGTGCGATGAGAGATTGAATTATTGTTTGTTCTGTTGTGGATGTAGCATTCCCTTACCTGGTTGGGTTTTGGAAGAAGTCGAGAGAAATCCGGATTTGGTATACACCGACAAGGCTGGAAGGAGAAACAAAGAATATATCTCGTTAGGGTGCGACACCCTACCCCCGCTCAAGGGAAGAATGTCGATTCAGGTATATGCAGATTATATGCGAAGTTTCATAGATGCATTCAGAGATATGCTCGGAAAAGTCATAGTGGTATGGCCATCTAATTCTCTCTCCAATTAATGGAAACATAGATTTGAATTTCTAGTCTTTGATTGATCTAAATAGGTTCTCTTTGTTTCCTTCCTAAGAATTTAAGTTGGACATACATGTAGGAAATTCAAGTTGGAATGGGGCCTTGTGGAGAGCTGGGGTATCCCTCATATCCTGAGAGCAACTTAACCTGGCGCTTCCCCGGGATTGGCAAATTTCAGTGCTATGACAAGGTAAATCAGTTTTAGTTTTCCTGAACAATGGGAACTTCAAATCTGTGATACAAATAATAGAATACCATGCTTTTATTTATGACCTCCCTAAAACTGCAACCGCCTTAATATTTGAAATCCAATTCTTTTACAGTATATGAAGGCGTCCTTAAGAGCCTGCTCAGAGGCTGTTGGTAAGGGCGACTGGGGGCGAGACTGCCCTCGCGATTCAAGGAATTATAGCCAGATTCCAGAAGACGTTGGCTTCTTTCATGGGGAAGGAACATGGAACACCAATTATGGGAGACTCTTCCTCAATTGGTATTCGGAGATGCTGCTTGCTCATGCTGACAGAATTCTAAGTGCTGCAGAGGGCATTTTCAGGGCTAGCGGTGCCAAATTATCTGGAAAAGTTGCAGGGATCCACTCGCATTACAACTCAAATTTCCAGGCTGCAAAGCTGACTGCAGGGTACTATAACACGAGAGAACAGGAACCCAATGGGTATGTCCCCATTTCTCGTCTGTTTATAAAACGCGGAGCTGTTCTCAATTTCACCTGCTTTGAGATGAAGGATGAGGAGGGGCTTCTGAGGCAGGTTACGGAGGCTACCAGGAAAACAGGTGTGGGCCTTGCTGGGGAGAATGCGTTGCAGAGGTTCAATGGAAGCGCATACGCCCAAATCAGACACAATTCAAACCTCAATCTGCAGGGTATTAACGATAACAAGTCACAGATGTGTGCTTTCACGTACCTGAGAATGGACCAGCAAATGTTTGAGAGCCAGAATTGGCATCGCTTTTTGTGGTTTGTAAGGAATATGAGTGAGGGACGAACAATAGGGCATGGAGAACGCGTCGCAGAGGTTCGATGGAAGTGCATAGGCTCAAATCATACACAATTCAAATCTCAGTCTGCATGGTACTAATGATAACAAGTCCCAAATGTCCCAAATGTGTGCTTTTCAGCTTTTTGAAAATTAACAAACACATGTTTCAGAGCGAGAATTGGCATCACTTCGTGTGGTTTCTAAGGATTATAAACGAGGGACAAACAGTGGCCTGGAGATGAGCGCTTTGAAAGTGAGCTCAAGTTCAATGCCGCTGCGAATTTGAGAAATGAAGCAGCGAATCTGAGCTCAAGTTCGAATTTGAGAAATGAAGCAACTCACACTTCAGAGGGGCTTTTAAAATAATATTTGAGACTATAGTTCGAATTTGAGAAATGAAGCAGCGAATCTGAGCTCAAGTTCGAATTTGAGAAATGAAGCAACTCACACTCAGTGGGGCTTTTAAAATAATATTTGAGAATATTTTTGGGAAAATTGTGTTGTGTATTGTTTTAAATGTGGTTTTTCAAATTATTATAAAGACAATAAATAAAAAATAAATTTCCATATAAACCATAGATAATACATAGATAATACAAGACAGGATAAAAAAAATAAAAATTCTATATAAACAATACGCTATTCTATTTCTATATAAACAATACACTATAGGATATAAAAAAATTCTATATAAACAATACACTATTCTGTATAAAAAATACACTAATTCTATATAAACAATACACTATTCTGGATAAACAATACACTATTCCATCTCTGTTTATACACTATTCCATATAAACAAACAATACACTAAATAAAAAAATTCTACTGATAAAAAAATTCTATATAAATAAGAGATAATACAAAAGCTAGTGTTTCAAATTATTGTTTTAAAAATTTGTTTCTATAAAAGCAATATATAATACAATCATTATTGTTTTTAGGAGAGAATTTCATTTTCGTCTTAAAAAATTGTCTCTATAAAGACAATATATAATACAAGCGTTATTGTCTCTCACGAGACAATTTTATTATTTTCTTTATAGAGACAATGTTTCTTTAATCATAGCTATTGTTTCTCTAGAGACAATAATAAATTATATTTAAAAACAATACAATATCACTTATCTCTCTTTAGAGACTATAAAACAATGAATGGAGAAAAATATCTCACCATTGAAATAAATCAATACAAAAATATTTAATTAAAAATAAATTGCAATATCATTGACTAATTCATGTTAGGGCACAGTGGAATCAAACTACCATCCTCTTGCTTACAAGGAAGATGCTTTTCCATTAAGCTAGCACCCTTTAAAGAATTATTTAAATTACAAGAGTCTTTGAACACGTTCGACACAAATAGCATAATCGATAAACTTTTCTAGTGATCTATAATTTAAAAGATGCATGCAATTTGATTATATAAGCCAAGGATGTATATAGAGATTATATAAAGTTAAAAAATCTTATAAAGAATATGTGAAACTTACACAAGTGTAAATAACTTGATCAATGTGAAATTTAATCATGATCTAGTGCCGAATTTAAATCTTATAAACAAACTTTGGCCATTGTATATTTCAATATTTAAACTAATATGTACTACTAAAAAGAGATAAGTAGAAACAAATTCACAACAATGAAACATCTAACATTGCATAAATCATCCACCATGAACTTGACAAAAGCAGGACGATATATCGAGAAGGTTGCCCTGAAACTCGTTTGGAACTCTAATGGGAGTGCACACTATAGCAAGGTCGAAACGGTAATTGAAGGTGCCTAATACATCAGTTGGAAAGCTCTAGCCAAGATTATAGTGTGAAAGTCATTTATGAAATTGAACCCTGTGCTATAAGATCTATGGGTGTTTGGAGTTAGAAACACACGTTTTTTTCTAATGGTGCGGGAAGGCCTTAAAAAATGGGCATGGCTCACTACAATAGTAAATTATAGTCCTTAAAAATCTTAGTTCTTTGTGTTAATGTTAGTAGTTTCCATTTTCCATGTAAAATTGAATGACCAAGACTAAAAATTGGGAGAGGAATGAGAAACAAATCTCTAAGGAAATGTCGAGAAACCTTGGATCACTTGTCATGATTTTGGTGGCACTATTCACTTAGATACAATCTACCAACCCGTTAATGCCAAAAAATTCCCTATTGGGAATGAGAAGAAGATGCTTATACAATTGTTCATTAATATAAAAGACAATGCTCTTGCATTGACATTAGCATCCACAAAAGATGTGTGATGGCTTTGATTTGGAAGAGCCTCATGAAGGCCTAAAAGATATATATAAAACAAAAATTATGTCAACCAAGCACCAAACTCAATGAAAATTGTATTCAGGCATGTAGCTAAACTCATCGAGTAGAACATCTGACATATATAGACCTCAAAGAAGAAATTGATTCAAGTTATAGAAGGAAATTGTCCCAATAGCTTACAATTCATGTTCAGGTTGATTCTCACATGCAGAATCGGCCATGGATAAGAATGTTGCAACAATGTGGTAATCATATTTAGTCGATGTTTCAAAATAGGGAATACCTTTCCATTTACACCATGTTATTGCTTTTGGCTCAGAAGCATGTACCACAGTTGCAATAATATTAAAGTTCGGATTGATAACAAGAACTCCTAAAATGCATTGCAAGCAGCAACTATTTTCAATAGTGCCAAATCAAGATGACAGGTAATGGTAATTTCCGATAATGACCTCTCTATCGCTTCCCCCATCCACATCAATTTTGTTTCCCAACAACATATATGGAAAAGTGTCTGGTTGTGTTGGGATGGCTTGAAAAGAGATACACCAATTCAACGAGACATTGAATTAACACCACAACAAGTATTTTCTAATATATATCCGAAGGGAACATGTTTATAACTTTTCTTGGCATTGACAATCCAACAATAAAAAAGTAGAAAATACAAAATCGCCCATCTACAACAAGACCTTCAAAGATATTTAGAAGCAATCACTTTCAAACCCCAAAATGTGCCTTAAAAATCTAATAAAATTACAAGGAAAACATCATAGATAAAACCATTTCAATATTCTCTGATATTCATTAGATACACTCCAATTATGAATGATGATGTTTCACTAATATCTTGTTGATGTGGAATAACGAAACCTCGTGTAGAAAAAATGTAACAAAACAAGAGACAAACCCAAAAATAATAGGAAATGTAATATATAGCCTACTTTAATTCCTTAGGCAAGTGCCTTATCTAAAATTTATAAAAAGATCCATTTGGACTAAGCCAAACTTAACCAAAAAAAAATATGCACATAACTCAATTGTTTATGCTATATATCTAATAAGCCTAGGAACCAATGATCATGGTGTCATGAAGAGATGTTGATGATCATCGTGTCATGAAGAGATGTTATTATGGAGAAGTGTGCCTGTTGAGATGAGCATCTTTAGCGCATCAGATCCTCCCAGCTTAACTCAAAAGCATCCCTCTTTTTTGCTCCTAGTTTTGAAACAACAGTATTCACAAAAAGGACAAAGCATAAAACAATAATACTATGATTTACCCTAAATATTTGTGCACAAGCTTGTGCATCCATAACAATTGAGTGGGGTTGAGAAAAAGGACCATTGTACAAGAAAATGTGGGCAAGCATAATAGCGCCATGGTAGAAAACATTGGCCAGCTGGGCATCTTCACTATAGAATTGTTGGACATGTGGTGAAGAGACAGTGGAACAATGCAATGGATGGAAAAGTCTTGAAGCTAATTCCTTTGAATTGAATTGAATTGAACAAATGCAATTCCTTTGAAACATCTAGCAAATTCTGCACCTGTTGTATGGTTTGACGTTATATTTTTCTAGCCTCCCCAATGGAATTAGAGGTGTACTGAACTAGCAGACATGAAATAAGTCTGGCTAGATGATTGATGCTGAGGTTTGTTGGGAGGTATTTTGTTAATTTTTGGTGATGTGTTGAACACATGGATGCCACCACTAGAACAAGTCGAATAAAAATGGTTAAATGGGGTGAAGAGAGAGGAGGCCCAACAAGTGATGCAGGGTGATGATTGGAGAGACCGTTAGGGGAAGAATCTAGTTGTGTAAGTTGATGAGGGAGTGCATATATGGTGGTGGAAATGGGGAGACAAAGCAGAGAGGAAGTGTGAGACAAAAAGACCCTAGTGTGGGGAGCATTGGAGAGGACTATGTATTATTTTTAGATTTAATAGGGAGGATAATGCATAAGGAAAGACATTTGTCTAAGTTTCCTAAAAGACAACATCATTCCCAAAGATAAGATGAATCAACAAAAGGAAGGTGACTTTAATATTTCACCTAACACCATAGAAGGTTTGTCATTCATGTTGTTAGGGAATGTCCAATAAATATTCCAAATAATCCGGAGAGACATCACAATGGTTGATGTCACATAAAGAAACAATGGAAAAATAACAACCTATCACTCATGAACCAACATGAGGGCATTATTTCTGGATCTAATCTAGATGATAAGAGAATGGTTGTGGAGTAGTGGGTGGATACAAGCACTTGACTAAATCATGGGAATATGAAGTTCTTTTGGCTTATATTGTGTAGAACAAGGGTAGCCAATTGATGTTTGACCTACCAATTATTCAAAAAGAGGAGGTTATTAATGGGCTAGGATGGATCCCTAGCCATGAGTAGTAGTAAGGGATCTACAGAATTTGGATTGACTGGAAAATTGTCCTCTGGTACAGTATGTTTTGGAGGAGATTCAAGGAAGTACACAATAGGACTAGGCTACTTATCAGTAAAGATGATTTTAGCAATGCATTGGCATTGGAGAGCTCTACACTTAGTAGTAGAATGGGTGTGTCTTATAATAGGAAGACAAACAACCAGGATGAGAGGGAAAGGACAATGCACTAAGTTGTAGAGCTGAGGTTGGAGAGGGTGGGGTTGATGTAGGATGCATTTCAGAGCTATGAGATTGTAGGGAATTACAATGGATGTCAATTTTCTTTCAAAAGCTAGGGCACAAAGAAATGCTTGTTCAAGGGTGTTATTCTCAAACAAAGCCATCACATTTATAAAAAACAATAATAATGCAGAATTAGATTTGATGATATGTACCTCTTAAAGATCACGGATTTTAGGCTAAATCCAGAACCACATGAAGACTCAGTAAATTATTGAACGATCTAAGCAGGATCCTATTGGAGGTGTAGCAAATGTCCCAAAAGATTCTTTAGGCATTCTAGAAGGTAAAAACGCCTACCCAAGGCCCAAAAAAATGCATCCTAGGTGGAAATAAAGACAAAAGTGGAGCTCTTGTCTCTGATGTGTGGAATTTAATGAAGCATTTAGAGATTCAACATGGAATTTCTAGTAGGCCAATGCTACACCATCTAATTGATACTCAGTGATTTTCATTCTATGCTTTTCAAACATATCTCTCCAATTCTTGGAATACTCATGCAAACTATGAATCCAAGCATCTAGGACATCACCTTGCATCTAGCCACCATATTTGGGTAGAGTAATGGGGGTGTTGAGCTACAATGTTGAAGTAGATTCCCTAGATTGTCTTCATAGGGCTTTAGTGAGTGAAGTGAGTGAAAGTGCCAAATCTTGAAATTGAGTTGTACTAAATAGAATGAATATTTTTAGACATAGGCTCTCTACGAGGAGGAATTGTATGCACAAAGTGAGAGGGAAGACCTCTATAATCCTATAACAAGAAACTATTGTGAGATCCACGTGGGCTTGGGTCAAAGGAACTAAATCACTTGCAAGTGAACATTTTTGTAGATACTTCCATTACCATTTCTCTTGAAATTATTTTCAAGCATTCCTACCCACGTAAAAATACAATTATCGAAAAGAATAAAAATAAAACAACTATATGTACACTATACATGTACTCATCGTGACCCAGGGCATAGTAATTTTTTCAAGGCCACAACCTTCTGAATAAATTTCATATTTGTTGTTGTATTCAAGGTTGTGGTAATCAAGATTCTACTTAAAATATTACAATTTCAAAACAACTTCATTCAATCATAATTTCGTGAGAATTGGGTTGCATAAAAGTATAAAAGGTGTTTAAGAAGTTGGATTGAAAAATCATTTTACCTGTGAATGAACAAAAGAATATTTGAAGGAAGATGAAGGCCGCCACCATAAAATTCACAAAGATCCAAACATTGATTATGAGAAGACTTGAGAATTCTTTGATGGCCCCTGTCAAGGAACCCCATATATGTGTGGGACAGGGGCTGCTATCCTTTTAAAATATGTTGTTTGAGATGTACAAACAATAGAGTTGAGTTCTTTGAATTATGCCTTCATCTAAAAATAACAAAGAAACAAAACTCACAAAATGTTCAAAGACCAATTGTTATAGACTTGTGTAATAAAATATACTTGTGATGTCGCATGGGAACTATAGATATATATTTGAATAAATTATTGATATTCAAATAATGTGATGACTCCATTTCATGTTCTTTGACATGTTAGTTTTTGCAGCCATAGACATATTTACTTCTTGGCACCAAGTGGCTTCATTCTTGATATCATGATTAGAATAATTATTAGCTATATGCATGCAGTGGATGTCTGTATGGCCCTTTTTGGTATAAAATGCATGTAATGTTTATTGAGGTATGAAAATGCTTAACAAAGAAATTTTACCAATGAGAATTACAATAACCTCCAATTCTCTCTCTCAATACCTTGGGAAAAAGCAATATTCATTAAATAGGCTTTTTGTATCATGCAAGCAATAATTTCTTTTTCCGTGTAAAATTAACCAAGCCAAGCACAATCTTAGCCTTCAATTAGACACACACATTCAAATAGGCTATAAATCAACCAAATACAAGATAGTTCTAGGAGACAAGACTTGTAGGAAATGAATAAAGAAACAATATTAATGACTAGAAAACTAATCAAACTAGAAATGGACTTGTTTTCAAATAGTTAAATTTTGAAATCATAATAAACTAAACTAATACTATTCAACTCCAATGATATTTTTATGAAACCATAATTTTCTAGTTATCAATGATGAAATAAAATAGAGCTCAAGTACAACCTACATATTCATTGAATTATCGAGGATGTGGCAATCAATGTTAGAAAGAGATAAATAGAAATAACTCAAACTAGAAAACCTCCAATGTCCATAGACAAATTATTTAGCAAGTGCTCTAAATAGAACTAAGAACATTATTAGATTAACTTACTAGTTAGAAAGCAATATACCTCTTTTCAGATGATGAATTGAAATGTGCAAGCTTTTGCATTACATTATCAATTGAAAATTTTCCAATATATGTCTGTTGAAAATAAAAGTTTGCCTCTTCCTCGATATCAATTGCAAAAACCTCAAATGATTAATCATTTCATTTCCTCCGCAATAATCATTTCATTTCCTCCGCAATATCTCGTAATGCTAATTGGACCACATTAGCTCAAACAACCTGAAAAATCCAATAGTTACCTAGTAAAACCCAATAGTTACCTAGTGAAACAAGATACTGTAATTCATGTTGAAACAAATCACAAAAAATATACTTTGAATAATATTGCAGTTGTCTCCAAACAAAGATTGACAATAGGTCCAAATTTTTTTTAGAAATTCCTACATAACTAAATGTGCACTAATGAAAAGATACATGATCCACCAATTAATAACTTTAATAAAAAGATAACCAATAAATTAGTGAAAACCTTCCAAATTACCTCAAATTCAGTTGGGAATCAATTTCCACAGACTATCCAAGTATGCAACATTCATTAATCAACAGTGATTGCATAAAATCATCTAAGCAAAACAATTTATCTAACATCAGAAGGGGAATGAGTTCAATCATAATAATATATTTAATAAAACATGTAATAAGATTGTTAACCATCAAGATAACTCCACCTTACTATGGAGATTCTTAACCTATAAATAGGATTTCTTACAATACCATGTACTAATACCATGGCTTACAAATATCACGTGCCCAAAAAATACCATGCCTAACATACTACATGCCCAAAAAACCACAACTCACGTTCATATGACAATTTTTTTTAATAAATCAATTTAACTAAATGAGCAAAAATTACATAACTACTTTGAAGATAAATATCAACCTTTGATCTATGAATACTACTAAGAATACTCTATTATTCCAAAGTAGGCGCACTTATCAATGTAATTAACTAAATTATAAATTTATTTTAACTTACTATTATTAATTCTAAAAAGAACTAATGATTTAAAAATGTATACATTTTAAAAAACATGTAACAATATTATTAACCGTGAAGATTCACCCCCATTTTACCATGGAAATTCTACCTCTTAAATAGTCTTTATTACAATACCATAGGCCAACATGGCTTATCAATACCATATGTCCAATATGGCACATGTTGATATGATTGTTTTTTTAATTAATTAATTTGAAATAAATTAATTAAAAGGGAATAAGTAGGAGATAAATCTTAACCCTAGCTTTGTGGCTAATACTAGTTCCTTGGGTTTTCAATTAGATTTATTGAAGAATAAAAAGGAGGAGGTAGGAGAAGAAACTATATAAATATTTTTCCTTGAAGGAAGAAAAACACATCAACTCATGGATTTTTGTGTGAATAAGGTGCAGATTTGCACCATATGTGGGAAGGACCATATAATTGATAGTTTCCCATCTTTGCCTAGTCTAAAGGCTAAATATGAAGAAGCAAAAGAGAAAGAGTAGTTGTAATTTATTGCTCCAAAGAAACCATGGCATCCCAAGCCTCAAGGTATGGTCCAAGACCAATATCAGTTTTATAATAATTCTTATTGGACTAACCTTTTTACACTGTACACTTCACAACCATGGAGTTTTCCAATACAATCATAAGCTCCTCCTCCCCAAAAACAACTTTGGAAATTAGGATGGAGGAATGAAACCTATGGAGCACCCCAATAAGCTTTCATACAACCACCCACACAGCTCCTTCCTCCTCCACAATTGCAAGTACCAACACCTAACCCTCCTAAACTTTAATTTCTTGCAACCCAAATAATGGGAAGGCATATTAGACTGCATAAGTTGCATCCACCTATCCTACCTATTCTATCCTCTCCATAGATTGCAATGATATACATATATGATTTTGGAGGAACCTAACCAAAAAAAACCTCGGGTCTATATTCAAGACCTAAAAGAGGTTTAGAATGAAGAAATAGGACATGAATCACCTCCTAAACCTTGACATCCATAACCCCAAATTCTAACTTAGCCTGACATATTAAACCAAGAGAATCCTATTACTCAACCCAAATTTGATCTCTTTGGGGAACTCAAAAACATGTGTGTAAAAATATTGTTACATAAAGCCATCAAAGATGTAGCCATTTATGCTAATGTGATTAGCGAACTCTATTTGAGGAAACTTAGGAGAAAGAAGAAAAACCCTAAAATTGTCCGTGTTATGGGGAAATTATTAGATTAGTTATGGGAGGGATCCTAGTGACCAACTATTCTGACCCTCACAACTGCTGAAAATAGCAACAACAAATGTTTAAAATAGCAAACAAGAAAATCCTAATTTGTCCTTGAATTAATGTGGGCATTAAATTGTAATTATATTCTCATAGCATCTTATACCAATTAACTAAATTAAGTTGACTTAGTTGACTCAGTAAATTTGAGTTGGGAGTCTATCTAGATTCATGTAGAGTTATCCCTAAATTTTAGGGGCTGAGGCTGAGTTCTTATTGATTTGTAATTATTTAATTCAATTTAATTGAATTAAATTCAGTTAAACTAGTTCTAACTGTTGGAGGAACTAGTGAGTGGTCAAGTGAATTAAATTGGATTTAATTCACATGCAATGATCTATCAAATAATTGATAATTCACTAAAAAATAACTCATGCATGCCAGTTTAGAGGAAGACCCAGTTGATATTAGAGTTCAGGGATAGTGTATTATCAGTTGGATAATTTTCTAAGTTGTACAAATGGTGCATGCAATCAGTAGAAGGCCTATGATTGATTTCGTAGTTGTGGTAAGGGATATTCCAAATTAAATATGGGTTGATTCCCTTAGGGATTGTGCAAGGAAGTAGGTGCTTGGCATGCAGTATATTTGGCTAAGTATTGGCTTGAGTTGGTTTGTGAAGCAGTGAGATAGATGGTGCTTGTGCAGAGATTGTTTGGATTGAACACGCATTGCATTTTCTTCTCAGATCTTCTAGTTAATGCAATATAGATAGTCAGGGTTTTGAGAAGTTGGTTTCCCAAGAAAAAATTTGTGTTATGTATGATTGAAATTCTTCATTTTCTGATTAATGATTTCATTGATCAACTTTTGTTTCCACTGATAAGTAGAGTGGATTCAAGTCTTTTATTCTACCATATTACATAAGTAGTTTGAATATACAAGTAAAAATATACATGGTATCAGAGTTGCAATCACTATAGAAGAGGAGAATACAAGTTTGTTATGTAGGTGACATCAAATTTGCAGTTTCATACTTCAAATTCAACGGGATGTCTTTGTATGGTTTGAGACTTGAGTATGCCGTAGAGGGCAACTCGAATTACATAGCTTAGAAGGGTAGGATGGAGGTAGTGTAGGAAGACAATGCGCTGAAGGAATTCATAGATCATGATATCTAGAAGCCTCCAACATTTGATGCTAAAGATCTAGCTGAATGGAGAAAGCGTGTGGTAAAGGCAAGAAGGATTATCCTATAAGGAGTTCGAGATCATATTTTCTTTTATCTTCACGATAAGGAAACTGCATTCACAATGTGAAATGCAGTGACGGACCTATTTCAAAACAAAAATGACCACATGAAGTTGGCACTGAAGGAAAAACTAGAAAGATCAAGATGGAAAAGGGTCACTCAATTCTGAAGTACTTGACCAAGTTCACCCAATATTGGGATGAGCTTGAAAGTATCGGGGTTATTGTTGTAGAAGACGATATGGTGAGCCTAGCACTTCAAGGACTTCCCAAGAGCTGGCACAACTACGATGACCCAATTAATGGGAGGGAGAAGCTACTAGAGTGGGAGCGATTTTGTTCTGACTTGGTACAAGAAGAGATTTAGTGAAACACCAGAGATGGGAGCTCATCTAAAGAAGTAGAAGAGGACTTTGCATTAGTTAGCAACAAAAAGAAATCCAAGGGGAATAAGTCCTAAGGGAGGAGGGCGGCAAGAAGAAGCACTCATCGAACATACATTTTAGTCTTGGCTCCCCTCTCAGACTTACAGATGTGATGTATGTTCCAGGACTAAAAAATAATCTTGTTTCCATCGCGATATTATAAGATTGTGCTAAATACGATGTGATTTTTAGCAAAGGAAATGTTTTCCTTAGACACATTGCCATGGGACAAGTCAAACAAATCGGTGTGCGAGTTAAGAACCTGTATGCTCTTGAGGTACAAGATGCATTCAAAGAGTTGGGCAGCAAGATAAATTCTAGATACTTGGTGGTTGAGAGGGATCATGAATTACCTCTCAACATGCAGCCTTAGAAGCAGCCTCAACAAGTTGTGGATCAACCACAATTGGAGAAGAGGAGAGGATATCGAGTGAAGACATCCACTCAAGAAAATACCTCCTGTAGGGCGGAATTTCGAGCCAAGTGGGAAGAGGGAGAACATGCATTCATACATCCAGGTGAGAGGTGGGGCGATGTGAAGCAACAAACCTAAGAGTTCAGAAATTGGGCATGATCCATCAAGGTGTTTTTGTCTCATGGATCATTACCTTGCTATGGGGGCCCATTGTATTTAGTAGTAGGAGGATCAATGTCAGTCAGCTACTGAGGAGTGAAGAGCAGTGTTAAAAACAGAGCAGGAGGCTCAAGAGCAGAGTTAGCAATAGCATAGTTTTCCAAGTAGACAGTTGCAGACACAGTTGATCCAATTTATTTTGTTTAGATGATTTTTGGTTGCAGATGTTGCAATATAAATACCAAAAATGATAAGAGTTGCATGCAAAACATTCCAAAGGTACCATATCAGGATAGATTTGAATTCCTTTCTTGTTGAGAGGGAGTGTTGAAAATGGAAACAAGAAATGTTAAAAATAGAAACAAGAATATCCTAATTTAATTTGTCCTTGAATTAGATTGGGAAATAAATTGTAATTCTATTCTCATAGTAGCTTGTAGCAGTTATCTAAGTTAAGTTGACTTAGTTGGCTGAGTAAATTCAATTTGGGAGTCTATCTAGAGTCATGTAAAGTGATACCTTGATTTTAGGGACCCAGGTTGAGTTCTTATTGACTTGTAATTATTTAATTCAACTTAACTGAGTTAAATTCAGTTAAACTAGTTCTAAATATGGAAGAACTAGTGAGTGGTCAAGTGAATTAAATTGGATTTAATTCACGTGCAGTGACCAATAAGATAATTGATAATTCACTCAAAAATAACTCACGCATGCTAGTTCAAAGGAAGACCCAGTTGAGATTAGAGTTCAGGGACAATGTACTATCATTTGTATAATTTTATGAGTTGTATAGATGGTGCAGGCAATCAATAGAAGGCCTATGATGGATTGAGTAGTTGTGGTGAGGGATTTTATCAATTAAATATGGGATAATTCCCTTGGGGTTTGTGAAAGGAAGTAGTTGCTTGGCATGCATCAGATTTGGCTAAGTATTGGCTTGAGTTGGTTTGTGAACTAATGAGATAGATGGTACTTGTGCAAAGATTTTTGAGTTGAACAAGCATTGTATTTTCTTCTCAGATCTTCTGGTTAATGCAATATAGATAGTCGGGGTTGTGAGAAGTTTCTTTCCCCAGAAAAATATTGTGTTATGTGATATTGAAATTCTTCCTTTTCTTCTTAGTGTTTTCATCAGTCAATTTTTGTTTTCGTTGATGAGTAGGGTAGATTCACATCTTTTGTTCTAGCATATTACATAAGTAGTTTGAATCTACAAGTAAAAATTTACATAGTGGTTAATGTGTAGATTAACAACATTTTTTTCCTAACACATTGGTTGATTTAAGTGGATCCATTAACATCATGACACATGAAACTCTGGAAGCCTTTGAACTCTCTGGTCATACATAAACCCCCATTGTGCTATAATTCGCTGACAAATCCACCATCAAAACAAAATGGATATTAGAGGATGTAGTAGTTTCAATGGATTCACGGGATTACCCTATAGATTTCATGATTTTTCAACCCAAAATCTCTTTGGGAGGCAATCCTTTGATTCTCGGCAAACCTTGATTGACCACTGCTAATGCTTACATTGGTTGTAGTTTAGGCAACATGACCATCTCACATGGGACCTCTATAAAATATTTGACCCTTTATCCTCTCGCCAAGCCTACCAGAGATTCATAAATACTATTTGAATTTTGGACATAAAAGTAGGATAACAATGTAGAGGGATAATTTTTTTATGTCATCTCTATAGACCAATTCTTAGCTCTTCATGAAAAAACAAAGGATGTTAAAATCAATACTTTCATAGATTCCTTTTCTTCCATAAATAACATACACACTCTTGATCATATTTTTCACCCTCAGATACAAGCTTCTCTTACCTCAACAATCACCTCACCTATAGAGAAAGAGCATTCAATTGAAAAAGATTAGGATTCCACCATAGAATCTGTTCTTATTTAAACCTTGAACATCAACTAAGGATTGAATGAAAAAAAAGGAGTGATCGATAAAAGCGTTATAGAAGCACAATGATGTCTTCGAATGGGATTACTCAAAAATTAAGGGGATCCATCCTTACTTGTGCACACATTCTCTCTCTCTCTCTCTCTCTCTCTCTTCTTCTCTCTCTCTCTCTCTATATATATATATATATATATATATATATATATATTATATATATATATATATATAATATAAGGAAGTATGTAGGCCCATTTGTGAACCCCACACTGGATGAATCTAGCACTTAAGAGACATAGCAAAGGAGGAACTACAAAATTATTTGTAGCCAATTTATCTACCCAATTTCTAATAGTTAATGGGTCTCTCCTCTTGTCATTGTACCCAAGGAAAATGTCAAATGGAGGATTTGCATAGATTATTAATAACTTAATAAAACAATCCACTAAGACCATTTCCTACTCCCCTTCATTGACCAGGTCCTAGATAACTTTCTTTCCTCGATGGGTTCATTGGATATAACCAAATCCAAATTGTACTTGAATACCAAGACAAGAACACATTTACTTTTCCATAGAGAAAATTTTCCTATCGAGTCTTACCCCATTCAAATTATGTAATTCCTCCTCCACCTTTCAATGGGTTGTAATTATTATATTCTCTAATCTGGTACATGACTGTGTGGAAATATATATGGACAATTTCTGTTATGCAACCAACTCACAAAATAGAAGAAAGTATAGATCAACGACTTCAAAATCATCCTCTTCTAGGGGACAACCTCCTTTACATTACACAAATGAATAATTCTTGGATGATACAAATGATAAGATCTCCTTTTTATATATAGGAGCCCAAGGGGTCAGAATATAATCAGATTCGACATAACAGTAATATTCTAAGGGCACAATAATAAAAATATTGGGCTTCTAAGGGGCATGTAATAATAATAATATGTGGACTACATGGGCACAACAATACAATAAGGGGGTTGTACTAAAAACAATAAGGGTCTACACTAGTAGTATAGGGACCTAACATGCCCCTCTCCTTCAAAAAAGTGTTGTCCTCAATGCTTGAGTAGTTCTGGATGCTTCGGTATAAAATTCTCATCCTCCTATGTGGAATCTTCAGTGGGTAAGTTCTTTCACTTGATGAGCTACTCTGAAATTGATCAATTTCGTAGTTGTTGATTTCTTGTTTATGTGACTGCTTCAGGTCCAAATATGATTTTCCCTCCTCGTTAAGTTATGGCAATACTGTTTGAATTGGGATCTTGTCACCTATAACCTTCTTTAAGCATGACACATGGGAAACTGGGTGCACTCATGAAGATGCAAGAAGCTCCAATTTGTATGCCATAGTACCAATCTTTTGTAACACCTTTTACAAACTACTTTGGTGATAATTTATTATCCTTCTTAGCTTGCTTGAGGGACATTTGTTTATATGGTTGTAGTCATATAAATACCCAATCACCCACATCAAAACTTATTTCGCTGCGATGTTGATCTTCCTGTTGTTTCATTCTATTCTGTACCAAAGTGAGGTTATCCTTTAAGAGTTGGAGAACTTCTTGTTGACGCTCGACGTGATATTCCACTGCTTGAATCTTATAATTTTCTCTTAAATATGATGTGACTGATGGTGGATGATATCCATAAAGTGCCATAAATGGGGTCGTTTTTGCTGCAGTATGGAAGGAAGTGCTATATCACCATTCAGCCAAGGGAAACCACTTGACCCATTTTGTTTGTTTATCAGATACAAAGCAACGGAGATATCCTTCTAAACATTTTTTCACTATCTCAGTTTTCCCATCAGTTTGGGGATGATAAGATGAGCTATGAGCTAAATGGGTACCCAAACAAGAAAATAATTCTATCCAAAAATTTCCAGTGAAAATGGGATCTCTGTCCCTTACATTAATGTTTGGGTTTCCATGTGGCTTTTGAATTGTTTCCATAAATGCAGTAGCAACTGTACTGGCTTTAAATGGATGAGATAATGCACAAAAAAGTGCATACTTGGTAAGTCTATCAACTACCACCATGATGACACTCTATCCTCTAGACTTGGGTAAAGTTGTGATAAAATCCATTGAAACCTCCTCCCAACGTCGACTTCAAATGGATAATGGTTGTAACAGACCAACGGTCTTAATTGTCTCAAATTTATTTTGTTGGAAAACCAAACATTCCACCACAAACTTTCGAATATTAGATTTAAGGCCATCCCAAAAAAATTCCTTCTTAACCCTCTGGTAAGTTTTTAAAAATCCTGAGTGCCCTCCTAAGGGAGAGGTGTGCAATTCCATAAGAATATTTTGTTTGAGTTGGGAATTCTTTAGAGGTATAAGTGATATTTGTACCATAACAAATTATTTTCCCAACTAAATATATCAGATGTACTGGAATCTTGCTGGAACTTTTTAATGTGTTGCCACACTTCTTTGTCATTCTTTGATTCATCCGTTGCGTGATTTATCCAATTTGGTTGGATAATAGAAATGGAACAAAACAATGCTTCCACATCCTCATCCTTTCTTGAGAGTGTATTTGCAAAAACATTTTTCTTACCTTTTTTGTAGATGATTTCATAGTCATAACCCAACATCTTTGTGTCCCATTTTTTCTACTCTTCTAAAGATAATCTTTGTTCTAAAAATTATTTAAGATTATCATGATCTATTTTCACCTTGAAGTGTCTTCCCATTAGGTAAGGTCGCCATTTCTTAAGTGCATGTAGTATTGCAAACATTTCCTTATCATAAATATCTTTGTATAAATACTTTCCTTTGATTGGACGACTTTCGAAAGCAATGGGTCTTCCTTCTTGCATTAAAACAACACCAATTCCATTTCCCTAGGCATCACATTGCACAATAAAGGTTTTGTGAAATTTGGTGTAGCTAAGACCGGTGCTTGGCACATTGCCTCTTTAAGATGTTCAAAGGCATTCATTGCTTCTGGACTCCAAGAAAATGGATCTTTCTTCAGTAATGTTGTTAGAGGTGTTGTTATTCTCCCATAATTCATAACAAACTTGCTATAACACCTTGTCAAACAGAGAAAACCTTGCAGATGCTTTATGGTGTGGGGATTTTCCACTTCTTAATGGATTTAATTTTTCTAGGGTCCACCTTAAAACCTTCATGAGATACAATATGACCCAGATATTCCACCTCTTGTACTCCAAAGAAACATTTGGAGGCTTTTGCATATAATTGTTTCTCCTCTAATAGTTTGAGAACCCTATCAACGTGTTGAACATGATCCTTCCAAGAATTATGGTAGATTAGTATATCAAAAAGTACTAAGACAAATTTTCTAAGGGTGGGTTTGAAAATGGAATTCATCAAACCTAAAATGTAGAAGGTGCATTGGTAAGGTGAAAAGGCATCACCAAAAATTCATAATGACCCTCATGAGTTCTAAATGTTGTTTTCAAATGTCTTCGGTCTTCATTTTGATTTGATGATATCCTGAATGAAGATCCAACTTGTTGAAGTAAATTGCTCCATGTAACTCATCCAATAATTCATCAATGACAGGAATAAGAAATTTATCTTTAATTGTGAGCTTGTTGAGCTCCCTATAATCCAAACACATGTGCCATGATCCATCCTTCTTGTGCACCAATACTATTGGAGCAGAGAAAGAACTTTGACTAGGTTGAATTATACTAGCCTCTAACATTTCAACAACCACATGTTCAATTTCTTTCTTTTGGGTATATGGATATCTGTAAGGCTTGATTTTTGGAGGAACGCTTCCTAAAATGAAATGAATAACATGATCTTGATCACAAATAGGCGGGAGGCCTTTGGGAGTGTCAAATATCTTGGAAAGATTGTCCAAAACTTTTTGGAGATCTGGAGAAATATATGATTTCGATGTGGGAACCTTTAGTGAACATAATTGTCAAATTATGCCCCGTTGTTATTTGTTTAGAAGCTTTGTCATATTGTTAGAACTTATTATCTTTCCCGACTTCCCTGTGATACCCCTTAATTCAACTTCCTTACCTTCCAAAAAAAAATAAAGAAAAGTTCTTGAAAATTAAAAGCTATCGTACCCAAATATTGTAGCCATTGGACTCCTAGTACCACATCAACACCACCCATTGGAATGGAAAAAATTGAACTATTCATTACATATTCTCCCATGGATAGCTTTATATTATGGCACTTTCCAGAGAAATTTATGGTTCCTCCATTTACAACCATCACTTGACACTCTGGTGTTGGATATAGGAAGCAATTCAATTTCTTGGCTATCTTACAATGAATAAAATTATGGGTACTACCCAAATCAATCAACGATATTATCTTTCTCTTCTTGATATGTCCTTCTATCATGAGGGTTTGAGGAGTGGTTATTCCAAGCGATGCATTCCAAGATATGGTTGGAATCATTTCTTCTTTCTTTAGGTTTGGTTCCTGGTGTATATCCTCTTCTTTTGACGTTTCTTGTTCATTTTCTTCCTCCTCTTCACAATTTATGTAAAATAATTTCTTCTTAACACACTTATGACCTTTAGTGTATTTGCTATCATGGTTGTAACAAAGCCCTTTTGATTTTTTCTCTTTGTAGGAGCTCGATATTGAATTTGTTGTATCTTTGTAATTTTGGATCCCCAAGGTCTGAAATTTCATCTTGTAGTAGACAGCTGAGTCCTCTTTCTAATCCCACTAGTCTTATCAATATTAGAATTTGTAAGAAATAGTTATGCCAAATCTCCCATGATGGCCTGATTATAGACTAGTTCAATAGCGTGAACTCGTACGACCTTCCATGTGTCACTATTTCAACCTTTGGACCTAAAAATGATACACAGAAAGCTATTGTATGTCCTATTTCTATAACTTCTTAAGAAATTTTGAATCTGATGCTCAGAGAGAAAGTCGTGACGATTTTCCCTATCTTCCTTGGATCATATCTCCACAAATATAGCGATAAAAGTTTTGAAATTCAACCTCGAGGTTCATCTAGATTTCATCTCAAATGGGTTTTAAGTTTAGGTTCTGAAAGGTCGTAGAACAACAGTTATATCAAAAATTCCACGATGACTTGTTTGGAGCAGCGAAACCTAGAATCCAAACCTCTGATACCAAATGTTATGCAACCAACTCACAAAATATAAGAAAAGATAGATCAATGACTTCAAAATTAGCCTCTTTGAGGGGGCAACCTCCTTTACATTACACAAATGAATAATTCTTGGATGATACACATGACAAGGCCTCCTTTCTATATATAGGAGTCTAAAGGATCACAATATAATCAGAGCCGACATAACAATAATATTCTAAGGGCATAATGACAAAAATAGTGGGCATCTAAGGGGCACAATAATAACAATATGGTGACTACATGGGCACACCAATACAATAAGGGGGTTGCACTAATAACAATAAGGGGTTACACTAGTAGTATAGAGGCCTAACAATTTCACAACTTATGGTGACAAGTTTGATGAGGCACTAGATAATTTAGAGAGAAAAAAATAAAGTGCAAGAAATCTAATGTGGCCCTTAGTCATGGAAAATTTCAAATGTTGTTAATTGATGGCATTGTACTAGGCCAATGTATCTCGGAAAAAGGTAGCCAAGTGGATTTGGAAAATATTAAGGTAATATTAAGCTTGCCCACTCCCCATTCACGAAAATAAGTCAGTAATTTTCTTGGACATCCTAGTTATTATGGATGTTTCATTGATTTTTTAAAAGAAATTCTCCTCCATTATTTTATTTACTAACTAAAAATTATGATTTTGTATGGACAGAAAAATGTTTGAGGCTTCAGTATTAAGAGGACCTAACTGATCCCTCCCATTCCATATTTGCATGGATGCCTAAGATACTTCCATATGAGTTGCATTAAGATAACTTGAAAGAAGGAAACCCATATGCAACCTACTATGTCAGTGAGAATCTTTCACCGACAAAACTAAACTATATAATAACTATATATATCTATATATAATATATATATATATCCAATCGATAAGTTCTAACATTACATTATAGTTTATCTAGTAGTATTGCATATCGACCATGTTACTCTTAAGTATTTAATAAATAAACCAATTACAAATGGTAGAGTTACTAGATGGTTATTTTTATTCCAAGAATATGATATCATGATTTTAGAAAAACCAGGAAAAGGTAATGTTGTGGATGTTTTTCTCTCTAGACTTACATCTAATGAAATTGAGCCCCCCATAGAAGATTATTTTCCTCATGAGCACCTATTTTGGGTTTGTACTAAATCCCCATGGTTTGCATGTACCGCTAACAACTTAACTACATGTATACTTTCACACCATCTATCACCAAAGGAACATCAAAATATTGTGAGACAAAGTGAGAGGTTCTCATGGATCAATGGGTGTGTCAATTTACAAAGGTCCCAATCTAATTATTTAGATGTGTATAACATAATATGAAATCTATGAGATCCTCAAAGCTTTCCATGATGGCCCGTGTGGGGGCCACATTACCAATAAAAGAATAAAGTAACAGGTACTTCGTCATGGGTACTAATGGCCCACCATCTTCAAAGGCATGAAGGATTATATAAAAAGGTGCAACAACTACCAATTTGTGGGAAGACCTATGCAACTTGATGAGACGCCTTTAAAGCCATAGCTAGTACTGGAACTCTTAGATAGATGGGTAATTGAATTCATTAGGCCAATCAACCCTCCTTCTCATAGTAACTTGTTATAGACAATTTTGGGCACATCGACCCAAAACTTATATTTCGAAGTATTACGGCTCATCAACCCCTAAAAGAGTTTTTTCATATCCCAAAGGAACATAGTCATCTGAATACGTCATTCCCCAAAAGTTCCATCTGAGAAACCATCCAGAAATTGCCTAAATTGAACCATACTAACTGCTCCACTAGCAAAGTGTGATGCATACTGAGTGGTACACTTCCAGGGTGTGATGCATACTGTTTAGGTCTTCTATAGGGTGCGATGGGCGAGGATGGAAAAATGTCCGAGACATTTGTCAGTTGATTTCTCATTGAATCTTCCAGAACTTTCTCCTATGCCACTTGCCTCTTTGAATTCGCCCAAGGATGAATAAGGGATATAAGAAAATATAATCCCTTCTCTTGTGGAACCCATTGTAACAATTGGAATGACACTAATAAAACCCCACAAATGACTCACACCCTTGCAAACATCTATAAATTGATCCCTCATCCAAGAGATCCAAAGGCTGGAATGTCGTGAATTGCAAGGAAGTGCTGATAGTTTGTAATTGAGGAAGGAGCATTGTATTGTTGGAGTGATCTTGCTATTTCATGAGGTGAAGAAGGATTGAAGCTAGGAGGATGATGATGTATCAGACAACTGGGTTGTAATTCTCCCTTCTATTAATAAATCTCTTCAAGTTTTCTTTCAAGATTGTGCAGTTGTGAATGTTATCATTTGTGGAAGCTATCATTTATTCAATATATATCTGATTCTATAATGTTTATGTTGTAGTAGATCACGATGCTTTGACAATTCTTTGTTTTTGTACTTGTGTAGGTACTCTACAAGTGTGTTAAGTACGAGGAGGAGCTGCATTCTCTGTTAAAGGGGAGAGAGATCAAGCAAGGGATTAAGCGGAAGTTCCAGGTTGGTTCCGTGATAAATCAACTAACAAATGTCCTAGACATTTGTACATCCTTGTCCATCGCACCCTATAGAAGACTTAAGCAGTATGCATCACACCCTGGCAGTGTACCACTTAGCATGCATCACACTTTGCCAGTGGAGTAGTGAGTATGGTTTAATTTAGGCAATTTCTAGATGGTTTCTCAGATGGAACTTTTGGAGAATGATGTATTCAGATGACTATGTTCCTTTAGGGTATGAAACAAATATTTTTGGGGTTGATGAGGCCTAATACATCAACATATAAGTTTTGGGTTGATGTGCCCCCTAAAGCATGAGGTCATAAATATTCATGTCGGGTGAAATGCTTTATCATGAGGATCCGAAGTTTCGAACTGGAAGGTGACCTGCATAAGTTACAATACAATACATCATCATAATATAATTTTTCATGATCTAGCTGAGGGTGTCATTCCCATGCTCAGCTTTATAAATTTCATTTCATGTACATAGATCAGGTAGTTGTCTGCAGATATAGATTTGTGATTCTAAAGATATAGAGTCACAATCCATGGTTAGGATGACCATTTGTGTAGAGCTTTTGTAAATTTACGTTTTTATATCCCTGAATATATCGCAGCTCAGATGGATAAAACTAGATCCAGGGTCTTCAAACTCGTTCAATCTTCGCTTGATGTACAAGTTAATCCATGTGAAGAGATGTTCTGAAGTCGAACATGGAAAGACATTACCTCATTACCAGCCAATGATGTGAGTTGTTAACAGATGCGAGAGGAATCACTGATAATGATAATGACCCTCAAGGTACTACAATACAATTCACATGGTGTGAATACATGATCTGATGTCAAAGGCCATTGATGTCAACCTATCGCAGAAAGTGAGAAACTTGCCATTGATGTATGCAAGATCCAAAGCACTAAAAGGGTTGTTTCTAAGTCAACTTTTTGGATAATGAGCTGATGTCGACAAGAAGTGGCTCGTCGTAGAAGGGTCTTGATGTATCCCACATCTACAACACGAAACAAAGCAAATTATTTCTGGAGGAAAAACAAACTGATGACACAAGGTTGAGGAATGGCGGTCATGAAAAATGAAGGTTGGAGGTATTGCAATGGATGATACATTAACTGGATGATGTTTTCTCAACTGAATGACTTCTCTTGAACATGTCGGTGACACTGAGATGAATTGGTATTGTTAACCCCAAAATATGGATGGTATGAAAGACCAATGGTGAGATGACCAGTGAATGGAATAACCCAACCCAACTCAATAATGGAGGCGAAGTGAAAATTTCATGTTCAAGAGCGACTTGCTACCATAAATTCTTCAAGTTTCTTCCCTTTTTTCCTCAGTCATTGCTGACCAGTACCTCTTTATTTTTGTCAAGCTTAAGGAGGATAACATATGCTTGTTCTATTATTCGCCCTTTAGGCAAACCTGTCACTATTTAATTTTTTAACGAGTCTAGCGACAGTGAAACTCGGTCTCATCTAGATGGACAAGTTTGTCGCTATTGTTTTAACGAGTTTAACGACAAGGATAACTGAGTCCTTTTCATGTTTAGAGAGTTTGAAAAGGGATGGAAAACTCCATAATTTATTTTTCATAAAGTAATCCCTCAGGTCCAAAAAATGATAAACTAATACAGGAGGGATGATATTTCCAATACTTTAACGAGCTGGAAAAGGCAAGCGCTCGACAATCTTTTCATGTTTAACAAGTCTGAAAAGGGTTTAAATAGGACTCTATTTTGAGGAATGAGGGGTGTTTAGGGTAGCAACTGGTTCCGATGATGTTGGAACTTCTCAAAACATGTTGATTTATGTGAAGAGGCTAGCTAATAACACCACTCATTGCAACTGTTCCTCAAAAAGGGTAAAACAACCAAGTGAAAGCGTATGATCGACCAAAGAGATGGTCGTGATGAGATGAAAACAACCAAGGCTCAAAAGGCTGACAAAATGGCAATCACAAGGGTTAAAAATTGAAAATGGGTTCATTTTTGACAATCTTGAACCATGGGGAACTATGCTTGGATTTGGTTTATGTTTACACAAGCTTGAAACGAACAACCTATGCTTGGCTTCAATTTTATTTTTTATTTTTTTGGAGTTTTATTTTGGCTAAGTGATGAAATCCTAATGCAAATGTTGATGTGAAATGCTTTCTTTACAAATGTTGCAAATGTCTATTTAACACATAGTTTGCTAATCCATTAGTCAATGTGTTTAAGTTTCTAGAAATGTGTTGATGTTTAATGGAATCAAAATGTCTTTCCAAAATCCTAACTCTTAGGAACATGTGATAAATAGCTAGGTTCTGAACGAAATAAATGCCAATAAGCTGTAGAATGACGAGCTGTGAATCTAACCTGACAATGAGTCGGTGTATGCCATGTGAAATGGCATCAGAGAGAAGTTCAATCAACGCGTTATACTCAGCGATGTTGTTTGTCGATCGACCAATACATATCGCCCTAAAGCTCACTAACTCGCTGCTTGGAGCAAAGATGGCTCAGGCTGCAGAAGATAATTTTTACGTACTACGACTAGCTCCATCGGCATACCCAAAAAATGGTTCCAAAAATTCTGACATCTGCAACAAATGTGAAGTGGATTACCTAACCAAAATGACAATCTAAAAGAAAACACTCAAAAATGCAATAAAATCATATGTACAATGAGTTTACTACACTTAATCAAGCATAGTAACGTTTAAGATACAACCCGTTTCGGGGCTGTGACAGTGGAATCCCATCATAATCGACTAACTTGTAGGCTCCTTTTGTCAAGACGCATTTAACAATGTAAGGGCCCATCCATAATGGTTCAAATTTACCTGCTCCTAATTTGTCAAAATCCTAATCGTAAAGCAAGACCAGGTCACCTTCTGAGAAGACACGAGGCTTGACATTTTGGTCATATTGTGCCTTGATGCGTTTCTTATGTGCTTCATTAGCCAATGCGGCATCACGACGAGTTTCATCCAGATGGATTAATTCCAAGAAACGAGCCTCTTCTTCAGAAGTTTCGGGAAGCAGATCGATTGCAAGCTTGAGGGATGTTCGCACTAAATTGGTAAGACTACTTCCAGACCATACACCAACTGAAAGGGTGTAGATCTGATTTCATTTCTCACCGAAGTTCTATATGCCCATAGAGCTAAGTACAGGATTAAACATCAATTTCATTTATGGACTCCAATCATTCTCTGCAGCATGCGCTTAAGGACTTTGTTGATTGCCTCAACTTCTCCGTTAGCCTGCGGATAATATGGAGTAGAACTATCATGGGATAGGCTTAATTTGGTAGTTAATTCGATCATCATGTGATTGCGAAAATGCGATCCATGATCTATGACTATAGCCTGTGGAACACTGAATCTAGAAACTACATGATTGAAAAAAAGAGTGCAGCCGTTTCGCCATTGTTGTTCAATGTAGGCATCACCTCAGCCCATTTTGTAAAATAGTCAACAACGACTATAATATACCCATGCCCCTTGGCCAAGGTGGGGTTACATGTCATGAAATCAATGCCCCATTTAGTGAATGGACCAACAACAATGATTCGATGTAGTGGTGTAGGTGGTAATCTGGTTTTGCAATAAAAAATTTGACAAGCATGGCAACTTCTGACTGCAATTATGCAATCTTTGAATATGGTGGGCCAGAAGTTACCACCTCGTAGGATCTTTTGTGCAGTAGCATAGCCAGATAGATGCCCCCCACAAGCACCTGAATGACAATCATTCAAAACCTTTTCGGCCTCCTCATGTGTGAGGCACCTTCATAAAATTATATCGACACCACGACGATAAAGTGTATCGCCAATGACCATATAATCTTTGGCTTGGTATTGAGTACATTGTTCTTTAGAGCGAGAGGTGTTAGGCCTAAAATTTTGGGTATGGAGAAAGACTAGTATATCCCCATACCACGGATCACTTGACAATATTAGAAATAGAGTCTCATCCACGATTGATTCTTTTGATGCTAAATCGTTGGAGGACGAGGGAAGGTCGCAAAGTAGCTCTGCAAAGACGAGATACTTCTTTGATTTGGATTTTGTGAATTCCAAATCAAATTCCTACAAAATGACTATCCATTTAGAATATTTGCCCCCCAACAATTGACGTGACAAAATGTATGTCATAGGGTTGTAATCTGACACAATGGTAGTTTTGTGAAGGAGTACATAGTGTCGAAATCTCTATACTGCTTGAATGGCTGCTAAAGCCAAGTTTTCAACATAAGAGTACTTCCTTTCTGTATCATCAAGATTACGACTTAAATAATATATAGGATGTTCAATTCTGTCATCTCCTTGCACTAAAACCATAGCGATGGTTGTATCTACAGCAGCGAGATACAGGGTAAAGTATTTTTGATAGTCAGGAATATAAATTAATGATGCTTTTATTAGGGAATCTTTTAGAGCATCAAAGGAAGCTTGCATGACCTAATTCCAGTGGAAGGGTACCCCTTTTTCCAAAAGACGTGTATAACCTTTACCGAGCTTAGCATAACTTGGAATGAACCTCCTCATAAAGTTAGCTTTCCCTTAGAGTCTCTGAATCTGAAGAAAATTTGAAGATGGAGGCATGTCAAGAATTGCTTGAACCTTAACTGGGTCGAGTCGAATTCCGTCCTTTGAAACTACAAATCCAAGAAGTCGACCAGAACCAACAAAAAACATACATTTGTGCGGATTGAGTCTTATCTTGTAGTGTCGGCAATGTAAAAATATGGTTCTCAAATGTTACGGATGATCAGTCCATTTTCATGAATGAGCAGGTAGATTGTCAAGATATGGTTGAAGGATGATTTTGATGTCATGGAAGGTGTAATTCATTGCCCTTTGAAATTTCGGCCCTGCGTTCTTCAAACCGAAAGGTAATTTATGATATGCGAATGTGCCCCATGAACATATAAATGCAGTCTTTTACTAGCCTTGTGGGCAGATATTGATTTGAATATAGCCCAAAAATCCATCCATGAATGAAAATATTTCACATCTGGGACATTCATCAATAATCTGGTCGATAAAGGGAGTAGGATAGCTGTCCTTCGGACATGCTTGATTTACAGCCCTATAATCGATGCACACTCTTATCATTCCTTTTTTTCATCACAGGAACAATATTTGGTACCTAATCAGTGAGAGGTACAGGGTAAATGAAGCCAACACGCAAAAGTTTTTCAACCTCTGCTTTAATGGCAACGACTTTATTCGGAGGAACAGGTCGAAGCCATTGTCATACTGGTTTGACATATGGATACACCTTGATTTCATGTTCAACAATTCTCGAGTCAATGCCTGACACTTCTTCATATGACCATGTAAAGACATCTCTGAATTCGCAAAAAAGAGCACAGTAGCTATCTAGTTCTGATGGAGAACAAGATTTGCCGATGTGAATATTCCCTACAATATTAGGTTTGGTCAAAATATTAATAGTGATAGTTTCTTCAATGTTGGAGAGATTTTGCTCGGAATCTACTGTATCTACAGAATTTAATAAAAAATTGACAATTGAGGGGTGATTGAGGTTGTTCAAATAATCTTCTTTGTCATCTCAAAGGTGGGAACGATGATGATAGTTTTTCCACGGCTTCTCTCCTATCATCATTGATTGGATGATTCCTTCGTCTGTAGAATGTGTATGAGACCAAGGATCAGAAGAGGTACCATATTCCAAAGACTTCTCTACCCAAACAGTTGTTGAGTGCAGACTTGGATTTGTTGCACAAGCCCAAAAAATTGATTGCTACAAAGATTCGATGGGGCTTGGTGGCAACTCCTCAGGATGATCCTCACTATCAAAATAGTTAGAACTCTTCTTAAACTTAGATGATGTAGAATAAATCATATGACAGGTTTCCACTGTGGCCACTTCCGCAAAACTAGATGGAGACGTGAGGGCAAAAGTACCCATTAAGGAAGGGTCTTTAGGAGATCTACTCCAATATTTTTAAGTGATTGCGAACTTCAATGGATCAATGGAATGCTTCTAGTAGCTTGTGAACTGTTAGCAAAAAAGGCTAGTTGGTCAACGATTGTGATTCCACCTTGGAAGGGAAATGCAATCTTTCTAAAATATGTAGACACAACGGCAGCCATAGCATAAACCCAGGGCCTTCCTAGTAAAATATTGTAGTCAAGGAGTCCATCAATGACCTCGAATTCAATATCTACTATTTTTCCCCCCAGTTCAACTTGCAAGCTACTTAAAATCCCATATAGAGTGTACGTTCTTCATTGAATGCTTTTAATGTTGTTGGTGATCGTGACAAGGGTGGTGAACCAAGAGTTTTCCAGCAACTCATTGACATAATACAGGTAGATGCACCCTCGTCAATGATGGTTCAATGAACATTTTTATCGAGGGCTTTTACCTGTATAAGGAAAGCGATTTGGGCTGGCAACTGTGGTGTATATCCAGTATGATTAAAGGCCACCAGATTGGAATCCGTTGGATCGATCCTACCTATTGCTGATAACAAAGCCTGCTTTTGGGAGGGACAATTTTGCAATACCTCAAGTGTCGACAAAGCGGATGGTGGTTGAGATAGATCCCCCACTATATTATAATTCTGAGTAGCTCGAGCATCAGGATTAAATGTCGATTTATGTACAACTCCCTTTGGTGGCTTAATGGTTAATTTAGGAATAATGGGTGGAACCACTTCTGGAGAAGCTGTTGTTGAAGCACTAGGTTGATCAGTAGCCTTGTTGTTCGATGACAATGGATTCGCATAATATTTACTCCTTTTCGATAACAAAGCATCATTTTGCTTGTTTGCGATGGATAGCATTAGCACTTGGGATGTGGAAGCATTATTGATAGAAACCATATTAGTTTCTGGATTTGGAAATGGATCAGTCAACACCGCTGAGGTATTCAAAGCCTTCAAAAGTTTTGAAACCTCAAATCGATGTGGACAATCTCTCGTGAAATGCTCCTCGTTACAGATCAAACATGGATAACAAGGAGGTTTCCTTGTTGTAGTAGGGTTTTCAGATGACTTTTCAGGAGTGGAATTCTCTTGTTTCTTCTTATTATTTTTCCCTTTCTTCTTTCCCCCTGGTTGCTTTGGATTTTTGCCTTTGTCAGATGACACGACATTAATCTCTGAGGAAAGATAATTGTCATTTGTATTTTGACTAGAAACGGAAAGAGCTTGACTAGATGGACCTCTTGCGGTTTGCGTGCTTGAGGCACCGATCACACCATCATCAACATGAGAGTCCCTATTCGATTTAGGAGGAGGTGGAATGGAAAAAGCTGGTCTAGGAGCATTAGGAATTTTGTCGTAAAGTGTGCCAGACTGAGTATAGATCAAATCTAAATATTGGGCACAAGAAATGACTTGCTCTTCAGTGACAACTCCACCTTTGGCCACGTCCTTAGTAATAGATGGCTATAAAGACTTAATAAACCACTCAGCTAAAAGCTGATCAGGAACATACGTTTTTACTATTCGATGATGATGTCGCCACTCATGAATATGATTAGATATGTGAGTGGACGTGGTCTGTTTAAATTTGGTAAGGAGTTCTGTTCCAGTTTCGTGCCTAATGGGTAACTGAAATTGGGTTAGAAAAGTAGTGGCAAGGAAGGTGAAGTTATCAAATGAAGCTCTAGGCAATTCAATATACCATTTCTCTGTTTGACCAGTGAGCATTCTCTGAAAAAGGCGAAGTCTAATCGAATCATCATTCAGAGTGTTAGATGAGCACCACAAATGAAAAGTCATTATGTGATTCGATGGATCTTCACCTGCATTTCCATTGAACTTAGGAATATCGGAGGGGATTTTATGAGGAATTGTCGGCCACCAAGGGGCGTATGCAATTGGATCATTCGTTAGTCGGTTCAAATCTAGTAATTCTAGAGTTGCTACAAAAGGCAACTGCTAATTCAGGTTGGATGGAGCATACCCAGGATAAGATGGAATCGCTTGGGTAGTAGGTCTTTGCATACCAGCATAAAGCATCTGTTGCTGGTAACTTTGACAAGGTTATTGGACATAACCAGTATAGTGTGGTTGTTGATAACTGGTTTGAAAATGCAACTGTCCATAACCTACAAAGCCTTGTTGCCCAGGTCCTCGGTAGGCTTGATATTGACCAAAGCCAGTCTGAGCTTGTAAACCAAGCCCAAACTGAGGTTGGGTTTGCTGGAATTACATTTTTTGGTATTGTGGAAGCCACGGTTGTTGGACCATTTTCTCTTGCCCAATACTGGAAGATTGACGAAGATGCAGATTGACCATTCCCGTTGGTGTCTGAGTCATTCTAGATAAATAGGCACTAACCTGAAGTTGCGGTTGAGCTGTAGAGACAAGTGGTTGTTGTATCACAACCTGAGAGACTTAAGTCTTCTACCGTGAAATTTGAGGTTGCGAGGAATAAGGAGTAGGTTGAGGTTGAGACACAATAGGCTGTGCTTGTGTTTGTGACATTGTCATAATAGCAGGTGTAGTGGAAATATTTGACACAGGTCAGATCGGTTGCGTTGGATATGCAACCCTTGGCTGTTCTGACAGTATTGGTATTCAACCACTAGATGTAATTCCAGTTTCACCTGAATATTGTTGGAAACTCTCATATGGTTGTTCCCGAAGAGGAAACAGTGAAAAACATATGCTCTCCATATGGTGGTAGTCTAGTGTTTAAAGCATATATCAGTCTTTGAAAACTGGTTTGCCCAAATTGATACTGGCATGCAGGATCAAATTGCTAAGTTTCAACATAAGAAGGACTAGATGGGACTACGGATGAATAAATAGGAGCAGACCATGGTGTCGAAGCAGCCCCTGAGTGGACTCCAGCTAGTGATAGATAACCAGTTGGAACAGATGGTGTACCGTAAAACATTGTAGGAATAGCAGCAGGAGGTTCTGCCTTAGCTACATCAGATGACACATTCCTAGATGTTGATGGTTGCTCAGACATGTCTAGTCTATCCTAGAGCTCTTCGAGCGATTTTACAGGAACTTGTGATGAAGGGGGATTAAAAGAACCAAACTTGGGAGTAGAAGGATACAAATGAATTCCAGTTCCAAAATGAAACAGGGTACTAGACAGGGGATCCTCTACTATCTCCTCTATAGCAATCAGACCAGGTGGAAGAGGTATACTGTCAAGTTCGTAAAAGATTTCTAGGGCTGAAGAAGGTATAAGCTTCTGTAGTGACAGATACTGGAGGGGTCACACCTTCTGAATACTGAAACTCAACTTCCAGATGTTCAGTTAAATGAACTTCAGTCTCGAAGGGAGGTTCTTGAACAACTACTAGTTCAAATGTAGCCTTGGTTCGAACTGAGAGGGGTTTTGGATCAACTCTAGATGGAGTTGTTTCATGTACAAAAGTGTCTACCATTACACTAGGATCAATTCTAATGCCCTCTTGTAACTGCGAAACTTCTTCTCTAAAGGCAGATGTACCAGAAATAATGGGAGTAACTGTAGTCTCTGACGATGTTGAAACAAAAGTTTCAAATAAACCAGATGATTTGGACTCAGTTAAACAAGACCGCTTTGTCTGGATTGGGTTTGCTTCCGGAGTCAAAGATGGTTGACTCGCTAGTCTCCACAAACAACGGGGTTTTGATTGACTTTCTTCCACGATTGCGGATTATTTGATCAACTCAAAATTAAGGGGGAAAATGATGTTATTCCGAATTCAATTAATTTTAATGACGCTTGGACACAACTTTTCTTTTTTAGTTTTTAAGAGTAGAGAAAAAGCTAAAGATGACTCTAGTCTCCTTCGTTTTTTAATGAGACTAAAAGGACAAGTGCTCAGATGGACCTTTTCTTTTAAAGATTCGAAAAGGAACGAAAATGACTACTCTGGAAAATCTAGATAGAGGGATTACCAAACTAATCGCAAAACTGCAATATACACCATGGTGATAAATTAAAAAGAAATTACCAAGGACTTATGTACGACAGTCAATCTTCTCGAATGCTGTGTTCAGTGCATTGTGATCGATAAGGCGGTGGACTCAGTTTCCTATGGATAAAGGATTTAAGCCTATTGTGGTCTCCCAATATATATGCAATGGTACGAGGAGCACAATTCTATGCTAGCACTTGTCGTATCAAGGAGGAGGAATCACCCAACCTTCAATGAAAATGATAGCCACTAGTTTTAACAATGCCAGAACACATCACTAGCCTAGACCTCTAGATATGTTGCGTTATGTTCCAAAGCGTTGTTAGGTTCATTGAAATTCATTTTAAAGTTGATCTTGTTTAGAGTTTGCCTTTCAATGGTTTTATTCGAGCAATGAAAATCCTAGCTACTAGGGATATAAGATAACAACGCTTTTAAGCAAAGAGCAAAGAGAACACACTAGTGCATTCCCTAAATCATGTTTTCTCACACAAACAAAAAAATGATAAATGCAAATGTATGTATTTATTTTCGCTTTCCTTAATATGAAAAATGACAAAAAGGAAAACTAGATGCAGCAAAAATCTAGAATATTTCACTCAAAATGACATTTTCGACAATTTCTTCTTCAAAAGAGAAAGGAAGACTCTAAACGACACTTTCAATTTTGAATAAAAATTCTTTCGACACTTCGAATATAAACAAATCAAACCAAGTACATGAAGAAAAGTTCAATCGATTATCAAGGGAAGGAAGAATTTATGACACTTCTCTTTTTGACGAAAAACGACAATTACGACACTTTTTGTACCAAAGCGACAAATCGATTTAAACAACTTTTTGACAAGGGATTGTAAATGATGAAAAAAAAAACAAAAAGCATTTACTAATCCTAATGTAATTGAGGCTAATCTAAGTGATACAAGTAAGTTTCAATAAAGAGGCATTGTTCATTTGCAGCAAAACAACCAAACAAAACTGAAAACAAGGTCAAAAACCCTCAATTTCTAGATGGAAAAAGAGATCAGTCAATCATTTCACTTGGGCTTCACAAAAATTGAGATGCATCACACTTACTGCACTTGGGAGGTGTGATGCATACTGATCAGGAGCTCAGGACCAAGTGTCGTAAAATGGTCAAAAATGAAAATGCTCAGAACTAGTTTGAACCTGAATGACTGGATAGATCTCTTCCTCCTGATTCCAGTGCTGCAAACGGTTCGAAAAACGCTCTCCGTATGCAGAAGTTATGCCAAAAACAAAATCGCCGAATGACTCTTAACTTTTGAATTTTTTTCAAAGAAATTAAAAATATATATATTCCAAGGAATATTCCTTGGAATATTCTAGAGAATATACTTTTTCAATAGTGAATGGAAAGCTGCCACGTGGCAGGCCCAGAGGCCGCCACGTGGCCCAAGGTGACATCAGCATTAATGGGCGCATATATGTAAAATATTGGTCAGATTGTGAATCGAACCCATGACCACTCAAACAGAATTATACCGCTTTACCAACACACCAATGGTATGGGACTTGATATGTTGGTGGAGTTAATAATATTAAAAGGTTTAACTTCCGTGTGGGAATGAAGGGGGTCAGCCCCCATTCCATATGCCCTTACGCCCAAAACCGTGGGCCTAGACCCTTAACCGTTGGCTCGAAATCCAATTCAAACCACTAGCCCGAGTTTTTCGCTCACATGGCAGAGTTAAACTGCAGTTAGCTGGAAGTTATGGCAGATTTAGCGGATCTGTTGGCGGTGGCTTCAAATTTGGCGGCCGCCCCATATTTAGCGGGGTTATCTGGCAGTTAGCCAGTTTTATCTGGAGTTTTTCTAGGACAAACTCACAGTTGGGAGTAAATGGCCATAACTTTGGCTAGGAAAGTCCTTTTTGGACGAACTGTTTTTCGATTTTGGGTCTCTTCGACCTTCTGAAGCCATTGGCACAGGTTTCATAGCCATTTGAGGTCGTTTGCAGGTGTTTTAGCTTTGTGGAAGTTCCAGGAGCCATTAGGGCCAAATCAGTTTGGGAGCTGCATTGGGATGTGTGCAGCCATTGAATGTGGAACAAAGGTCATTCCTGAAGCTTTTCAGCATTCTAAATTCATTTCTACAGCTCGTTTTTCCTGTTGAGGCATTCTTCTCACTGTTTAGCTTCAGGGAAGCTTTGAGGGCCACTAGGGCCATTTTAGTGCTTGAGTTGTTTGAGGGTTGTGTTCATCCATTTTTGGTGATTCAAAAGCCTATGTATGCTATTTTCGACCTTCTGAGTCTAATGGAAGAGGTTTCAGAACCAATTGAGGTCATCTTCACCTTAAAATTCTCCATGCAAGATTAAAGGACCACTAGGGCCAATTAGCGAAAGTACTGTATAAGGTACAATTTCATTGTTTAGTGCTTGAGAAAGAGCATGTTTAGCTAATTCCTATCTTCTGATTCTGTATTTATAGTCAGATATGTCTTTCGAGACATTCATATTCTTGTATTAGCCTTTGTAGCATTTTTAATACAAGAGGACAAGCCTAGTTGGAGAGGCTTGGTCCAGCAGATGTAGCCCAGAAGGGGTGAACTACTTTATCATTTTGATGTCTTTATTTGCTGAAGACGATATGATAAAAAAAACTGATATAAAGTGTTAAACAACAAATATACATAACTTGCATACACACATAATCACCTATTCAGCGACAGAAAGTTATTTGTCTTATTCTGCAAGACATCAAACTTCAAGTATGTGTATGTCAAAGAGTTCTAAGTGTTTACTTTGTTATTTCTTTAGGTAGAGCCTGTAGAGGGGCAGGTAGCCTCTGGAACTCATCCTCTCTTTAGAGGTGACATGTCCGGTGAGTGCCCCTACAGTCTATCTATGTATAAGAAATAAGAAGTTTTCACCTTTTTAGAGGTCACTTGGAGTGTATATCTCACCTTTGAAATTATGAGAAATGGATACCTTGCACCCTTAAACAAGTACAGTCCATTTTCAGATCACATACTGAGTCATAGTGGAAGACAGTGCGATGGTCCAGGGAGCGCAACTGAAATGGGTTTTGGCTCAAAGGTGGAGTTGTTTTCAATGAGTTAAGGTGGGTTTTGATGAACAATGATGAGAAAAGTATAATGGAGTGCCTTGAGAGGTTATTGAGCTACCAAAAGGGCATCTAGATGTGCTTGCAATTCAAATGTTCAATTCATAAACTAAACCAGAGATTAATTGAAGCAGCATTCATCTACTATGCAATTATAGAGCAAGAGCAGTTCGAAGGCTACCTGGCTAACTTCAAACTCTGTCTATAGTTTATCAAATTGACCATAAAACAAACAATAACAACAAACAAACATATGTTCAATCCCTAGTGGAGTCGCCAATTTGTTTTTGGGAAAACTAGTATTCCTAAAGAATGCTAGCCCTCTAGGTTTGGCAGCTACCCTAGAAACAATAGTTTAAAGCAATTCAATTGTTTCTTCCATGTGTAACAGATAAGAGAAAGGTAATGGAACCAACCTGGAACTTCCGCTTAATCCCTTGCTTGATCTCTCTTCCCTTTGACAGAGCCTGCAACTCCTCCCCGTATTTAACACGCTTGGAGAGTACCTGCACAAGTACAACAACAAAGAACCGTCAAAGCATCGTGATCTATTACAACATAAACATTACAGAATCAATGAGCAATAAACTGACAAATAAACTGACAAGTCAACTGACAAATGTCCTGGACATTTGTCCATCCTCACCCATCGCACCCTATAGAAGACCTAAATAGTATGCATCACACCCTGGTAGTGCACCACTCAGTATGCATCACACTTTTCCAGTGGAGCAGTCAGTATGGTTCAATTTAGGCAATTTCTTGATTGTTTCTTAGATGGAACTTTTGGGGAATGATGTATTTAGATGACTATGTTCCTTTAGGCTATGAAACAACTCTTTTAGGGGTTGATGAGCCCTAATACATCGACATATAAGTTTGGGGTTGATGTGCCCAAATATGTCTATAACAGGTTACTATGAGAAGGAGGGTTGGTTGGCCTAATGAATTCAATTACCCATCTATCTAAGAGTTCCAGTACTAGCTATGGCTTTAAAGGCGTCTCATCAAATTTCATAGGTCTTCCCACACATTGGCAATTGTTGCACCTTTTTATATAATCCTTCATGCCTTTGAAGATGGTGGGCCATTAGTACCCATGGTGAAGTACCTTGTACTTTATTCACTTATTGGTAATGTGGCCCCCACATGGACCATCACGGAAATCTTTGAGGATCTCATAGATTTCATCTTATGTTACACACATCCAAATAATTAGATTGGGACCTCTGTAAATTGAGACACCCATTGATCCATGAGAACCTCTCACTTTGTCTCACAATATTTTGATGTTCCTTTGGTGAGAGATGGTGTGAAAGTATACATGCAGTTTAGTTGTTAGCGATACATGCAAACCGTGGGGAGTTAGTACAAACCAAAAATAGGTGCTCATGAGGAAAATAATCTTCTATGGGGGGCTTAATTTCGTTAGTACAAACCAAAAATAGGTGCTCATGAGGAAAATAATCTTCTATGGGGGGCTTAATTTCATTAGATGTAAGTCTAGAGAGAAAATCATCCACAACATTATCTTTTCCTGGTTTTTCTAAAATCATGATATCATATTCTTGGAATAAAAATAACCATCTAGTAACTCTACCATTTGTAATTGGTTTATTCATTAAATACTTGAGAGCAACATGGTCAATATGTAATACGATTAGATAAACTATAATGCAATGTTAGAATTTATCGATTGGATAGATATATATATATATATATATATATATATATATATATATATATATATATATATTTTAGTTATTATATAGTTTAGTTTTGTCGGTGAAAGATTTTAACTGACATAGTAGGTTGCATATGGCTTTCCTTCTTTTAAGTAACCTAATGCAACTCATATGGAAGCATTTGAGCCATCCATGCAAATATGGAATGGGAGGGATTAGTTAGGTCCTCTTAAGGCTAAAGCCTCAAACATTTTTTTGTCCATACAAAATCATAATTTTTAGATAGTAAATAAAATAATGGAGGAGAATTTAAAAAAAAAAGATCAATGAAACATCCATAATAACTAGGATGTCCAAGAAAATTACTGACTTATTTTCGTGAATGGGGAGTGGGCAAGCTTAATATTACCTTAATATTTTCCAAATCCACTTGGCTACCTTTTTCCAAGGTACATTGGCCTAGCACAATGTCATCAGTTAACAACATTTGAAATTTTACATGACTAAGGGCCACATTAGATTCCTTGCACTTTTTCTTTTTTTTTCCTCTAAATTATCTAGTGCCTCATCAAACTTGTCACCATAAGTTATGAAATTGTTAGGTCTCTATACTACTAGTGTAGCCCCTTATTGTTATTAGTGCACCCCCTTATTGTATTGGTGTGCCCATGTAGTCCCCATATTGTTATTATTGTGCCCCTTAGATGGCCACTATTTTTTTTATTGTGTCCTTAGAATATTATTGTTATGTTGGCTCTGATTATATTGTGATCCCTTAGACTCCTATATATAGAAAGGAGGCCTTGTCATTTGTATCATCCAAGAATTATTCATTTGTGTAATGTAAAGGAGGTTGCCCCCTCAAAGAGGCTAATTTTGAAGTCATTGATCTATCTTTTCTTATATTTTGTGAGTTGGTTGCATAACATTTGGTATCAAAGATTTGGATTCTAGGTTTTGTTGCTCTAAAGAGTTCATCGTGAAATTTTCGATATAACTGTTTTTCTATGACCTTTCAAAAGCTAAACTTAAAACCCATTTGAGACAAAATCTAGATAAACCTCGAGGTTGAGTTTCAAATATTTTATTGCTATATTGCGGAGATATGATCCAATGAAGATAGGGAAAATCATCATGACTTTCTCTCTGAGCATCGGATTCAAAATTTCATAAGAAGTCACAGAAAGAGGACATAAAAGAGCTTTCTGTGTATCATTTTTAGGTCTGAAGGTCGAAATAGTGACACATGGAAGGTCATACGAGTTCACTCTACCAAACTAGTCTATAATCAAGCCATCATGGGAGATTTGGCATAACTCTTTCTTGCAAAATCTAATATTGATAAAACTAGTGGGATTAGAAAGAGGACTCAGAGGTCTACTACAAGATGAAATTTTAGACCTTGGGGATCCAAAATTACATAGATACAACAAATTCAATATCAAGATCCTACAAAGAGAAAAAATCAAAAGGGATTTGTTACAACCGTGATAGAAAATACACTAAAGGTCATAAGTGTGTTGAGAAGAAATTATTTTGCATAAATTGTGAAGAGGAGGAAGAAAATGAACAAGAAACGTCAAAAGAAGAGGATATACACCAGGAACCAAACCTAGAGAAAGAAGAAATGAATCCAACCATATCTTGGAATGCATTGTCGGGAATTACCACTCCTCAAACACTCACGATAGAAGGACATATCAAGAAGAGAAAGGTAATATCATTGATTTATTTGGGTACTACCCATAATTTTATTCCTTGTAAGATAGCCAAGAAATTGAATTGCTTCCTATATCCAACACCAGAGTGTCAAGTGATGGTTGCAAATGGAGGAACCAGAAATTTCTCTGGAAAGTGCCATAACATAAAGCTATCCATGGGAGAATATGTAATGAATAGTTCAATGTTTTCCATTGCAATGGGTGGTGTTGATGTGGTACTAGGAGTCCAATGGCTACAATATTTGGGTACGATAGATTTTAATTTTCTAGAGCTTTTCTTTATTTTTTTTTTGGAAGGTAAGGAAGTTGAATTAATGGGTATCACAGGGAAGCCAGGAAAGATAATAAGTTCTAACAATATGACAAAGCTTCTAAACAAATAACGACGAGGTGTAATTTGACAATTATGTTCACTAGAGGTTCCCACATCAAAATCATATATTTCTCCAGATCTCCAAAAAAAATTGGACAATCATTCCAAGATATTTGACAATCAAAAAGGCCTCCCGCCTATTTGTGATCAAGATCATGTTATTCATTTCATTTCAAGAAGTGTTCCTCCAAAAATCAGGCCTTACAGATATCCATATGCCCAAAAGAGTGAAATTGAACATATGGTTGTTGAAATGTTAGAGGCTAGTATAATTCAACCTAGTCAAAGTTCTTTCTCTGCTCCAGTAGTATTGGTGCACAAGAAGGATGGATCATGGCACATGTGTTTGGATTATAGGGAGCTCAACAAGCTCATTATTAAAGATAAATTTCCTATTCCTATCATTAATGAATTATTGGATGAGTTACATGGAGCAATTTACTTCAACAAGTTGGATCTTGGTTCAGGATATCATCAAATCTGAATGAAGACCGAAGACATTCTGAAAACAACATTTAGAACTCATGAGGGTCATTATGAATTTTTGGTGATGCCTTTTCGCCTTACTAATGCACCTTCTACATTTCAAGGTTTGATGAATTCTATTTTCAAACCCTTCCTTAGAAAATTTGCCTTAGTATTTTTTGATATACTAATCTACAATAAGTCTTGGAAGGATCATGTTCAACCCATTGACAGGCTTCTCAAACTATTGGAGGAGAAACAATTATATGCAAAAGCCTCCAAATGTTTCTTTGGAGTATAAGAGGTGGAATATCTAGGTCGTATTGTATCTCATGAAGGTGTTAAGGTGGACCCTAGAAAAATTAAATCCATTAAGGAGTGGAAAATCCCCACACCATAAAGAATCTGTGAGGTTTTCTCTGGTTGACACGGTATTACCACAAGTTTGTTAAGTATTATGGGAGAATAATAGCACCTCTAACAATGCTACTGAAGAAAGATGCATTTTCTTGAAGACCAGAAGCAATGAATGCCTTTGAACCTCTTAAAGAGGCAATGTGCCAAGCACCGGCCTTAGCTGCGCCAAATTTTACAAAACCTTTATTGTGGAATGCGATTCCTAGGGAAATGGAATTGGTGTTGTTTTAATGCAAGAAGGAAGACCCATTGCTTTCGAAAGTCATCCAATCAAAGGAAAGTATTTATACAAAGCAATTTATGAGAAGTAAATGTTGGCAATACTACATGCACTTAAGAAATGGTGACCGTACCTAATGGGAAGACACTTCAGGGTGAAAACGGATCATGATAATCTTAAATAATTTTTAGAACAAAGATTATCTTTAGAAGAGCAGAAAAAATGGGTCACAAAGATTTTGGGTTATGACTATGAAATCATCTACAAAAAAGGTAAGAAAAATGTTTTTGTAAATGCACTCTCAAGAAAGGATGAGGATGTGGAAGCATTGTTTTGTTTCATTTCTATTATCCAACCAAATTGGATAAATGATACAAGGGATGAATCAAAGAATGACAAAGAAGTGTGGGAACACATTAAAAAGTTCCAGCAAGATTCCAGTACATCTGATATATTTAGTTGGAAAAATTATTTGTTATGGTACAAATATCACTTATACCTCTATAAGAATTCCCAACTCAAACAAAAAGTTCTTCTGGAATTGCACACCTCTCCCTTAGGAGGGCACTCAGGATTTTTAAAAACTTACCAGAGGGTTAAGAAGGAATTTTTTTGGGATGGCCTTAAATCTAATATTCAAAAGTTTGTGGTGGAATGTTTGGTTTTCCAACAAAATAAAGTTGAGACAATTAAGACCCTGAGTCTATTACAACCTTTATGCATTCCAAGTAAACGTTGGGAGGAGGTTTCAATGGATTTTATCACAACTTTACCAAAGTCCAGAGGAAAGAGTGTCATCATGGTGGTAGTTGATAGACTTACCAAGTATGCACACTTTTGTGCATTATCTCATCCATTTAAAGCCAGTACAGTTGCTACTGCATTTATGGAAACGATTCAAAAGCTACATGGAAACCCAAAGATTATTGTAAGCGACAAAGATCCCATTTTCAAAGGAAATTTTTGGACATAATTATTTTCTTGTTTGGGTTCCCATTTAGCTCATAGCTCATCTTATCATCCCCCATCTGATGGGAAAATTGAGATAGTAAAAAAATGTTTGGAAGGATATCTTCGTTGCTTTGTATCTGATAAACAGACAAAATGGGTCAAGTGGTTTCCCCTGGCTGAATGGTGGTATAACATTTCCTTCCATACTGCAGCAAAAATGACCCCATTTATGGCACTTTATGGATATCATCCACCATCAATCACATCATATTTAAGAGAAAATTATAAGGTTCAAGCAGTGGAAAATCACGTCGAGCGTCAATAAGAAGTTATCCAAATCTTAAAGGATAACCTCACTTTGGTGCAGAATAGAATGAAACAACAGGAAGATCAACATCGCAGCGAAATAAGTTTTGATGTAGGTGACTGGGTATTTCTATGACTACAACCATATGAACAAATGTCCCTCAAGCAAGCTAAGAAGGATAATAAATTATCACCAAGGTATATGGTCTGTAAAAGGTGTTACAAAATATTGGTACTATGGCATACAAATTGGAGCTTCCTGCATCTTCACGAGTGCACCCAGTTTCCCATGTGCCATGCTTAAAGAAGGTTATAGGTGACAAGATCCCAATTCAAACAATATTGCCAGAACTTAATGAGGAGGGAAAAATCATATTTGAACCTGAAGCAGTCACAGAAACAAGAAATCGACAACTACAAAATCAATCAATTTCAGAGTAGCTCATCAAGTGAAAGAACTTACCCGCTGAAGATTCCACACGAGAGGATGAGAATTTTATACCGAAGCATCCAGAACTACTCAAGTGTTGAGGACAACACTTTTTTGAAGGAGAGGGGCATGTTAGGTCCCTATACTACTAGTGTAGCCCCTTATTGTTTTTAGTGCAACCCCCTTATTGTATTGTTGTGACCATGTAGTCCACATATTGTTATTATTGTGCCCCTTAGAAGCCCACTATTTTTATTATTGTGCCCTTAGAATATTATTTTTATGTCGACTCTGATTATATTGTGACCCCTTAGACTCCTATATATAGAAAGGAGATCTTTTCATTTGTATCATCCAAGAATTATTCATTTGTGTAATGTAAAGGAGGTTTTCCCCTCGAAGAGGATGATTTTGAAGTCATTGATCTATATTTTCTTCTATTTTGTGAGTTGGTTGCAAACAAAAATTGTCCATATATATTTCCGCACAGTCATGTACCAGATTAGAGAATATAATAATTACAACCCATTGAAAGGTGGAGGGGGAATTACATAATTTGAATGGGGTAAGACTCGATAGGAAAATGTTCTCCATGGAAAAGTAAATGTGATCTTGTCTTGGTATTCAAGCACAATTTGGATTTGGTTATAGCCAATGAACCCATCGAGGAAAGAAGGTTGTCTAGGACCTGGTCAATGAAGGGGAGTAGGAAATGGTCTTAGTGGATTGTTTTATTAAGTTAATAATCCATGCAAATCCTCCATTTTCCATTTTTCTTGGGTACAATGACAAGAGGAGAGACCCATTAACTATTAGAAATTGGGTAGATAAAATTGGCTACAAATAATTTTGTAGTTCCTCCTTTGCTATGTTTCTTAGTGCTCGATTCATCCAGTGTTGGGGTTCACAAATGGGCCTACATACTTCCTTTATATATATATATATAGCATATATCTATATATATATATATATATATATATATATATATATATATATATATATATATATATATATAATATATATATATATATATAATATATATAGTATATATATATATAACTATAATAATGTATATATATTGTGTGTGTGTGTGTGTGTGTGTGTGGTGTGTGTGTGTGTGCACAAGTAAGGATTCCCCTTAATTTTTTGAGTAATGCCAATCGAAGACATCATTGTGCTTCTATAAACGCCTTTATCAATCACTCCTTTTTTTGTTCATTCAACCCTCAGTTGATGTTCAAGGTTTAAATAAGAACAGATTCTATGGTGGAATCCTAATATTTTTCAATTGAATGATCTTTCTCTATAGGTGAGGTGCTTGTTGAGGTAAGAGAAGCTTGTATCTGAGGGTGAAAAATATGATCAAGAGTGTGTGTGTGATTTGTGGAAGAAAAGGAATCTATTAAAGTATTGATTTCAACATCCTTTGTTTTTTCATGAAGAGCTAAGAATTGGTCTATAGAGATGACATAAAGAAAATTTCCCTCTACATCATTATCCTCCTTTTATGTCCAAAATTCAAATAGTATTTATGAATCTCTACTAGGCTTGGTGAGAGGATAAAGGGTCAAATATTTTATAGAGGTCCCATGTGAGATGGTCATGTTTGCTAAACTACAACCAATGTAAGCATTAGTAGTGGTCAATCAAGGTCTGCCCAGAATCAAAGGATTGCCTCCCAAAGAGGTTTTGGGTTGAAAAATCATGAAATATACAGGGTATTCCCATGAGTCCATTGAAACTTCTACATCCTCTAATATCCCTTTTGTTTTGATGGTGGACTTGTCGGCGAATTGCAGCACAATGGGGGTTTATATAAGATCAGGGAGTTCGAAAGCTTCCAGAGTTTCACATGTCATGATGTTAATGGATCCACTTAAATCAACCAATGTGTTAGGAATAAAAATGTTGTTAATCTACACACTAACCACTATGTAGATTTTTACTTGTAGATTCAAACTACTTATGTAATATGCTAGAACAAAAATTTGAATCTACCCTACTCATCAACAAAACCAAAAATTGACCGATGAAAACACTAAGTAGAAAAGGAAGAATTTCAATATCACATAACACAATATTTTTCTGGGCAAAGAAACTTCTCACAACCCCAACTATCTATATTGCATTAACCAGAAGATCTGAGAAGAAAATACAATGCTTTTTCAACCCAAAAAATCTTTGCATAAGTACGATCTATCTCACTAGTTCACAAACCAGCTCAAGCCAATACTTAGCCAAATCTGATGCATGCCAAGCAACTACTTCCTTTCACAAACCCTAAGGGAATTATCCCATATTTAATTGGTAAAATCCCTCACCACAACTACTCAATCCATCATAGGCCTTCTATTGATTGCATGCACCATCTATACAACTCATAAAATTATACAAATGATAGTACATTGTCCCTGAACTCTAATCTCAACTGGGTCTTCCTTTGAACTGGCATGCATGAGTTATTTTTGAGTGAATTATTAGTTATCTTATTGGTCACTGCATGTGAATTAAATCCAATTTAATTCACTTGACCACTCACAAGTTCCTCCATATTTAGAACTAGTTTAACTGAATTTAACTCAGTTAAATTGAATTAAATAATTACAAGTCAATAAGAACTCAACCTGAGTCCCTAAAATTAAGAGATCACTTTACATGACTCTAGATAGACTCCCAAATCAAATTTAATCAACCAACTAAGTCAACTTAACTTAGATAACTGCTACAAGCTACTATGAGAATAGAATTACAATTTATTTCCCAATCTAATTCAAGGAAAAATTAAATTAGGATTTTCTTGTTTCTAATTTTAACATTTCTTGTTTCTATTTTCAACACTCCCTCTAAACAAGAAAGGAATTCAACTCTATCCCAATCTAGTATCTTTGGAATGTTTTGCACGCAACTCTTATCATTGTTGCTATTGCTACTACAACATCTGCAACCAAAAATCATCGAAACAAAATAAACTGAATCAACTGTGTCTGCAACTATCTACTAGGAAAACTATGCTGTTGCTAACTCTGTTCTTGAGCCTCCTGCTCTATTGTTAACACTTCTCTTCACTCCTCACTAGCTGACTGACACTGATCCTCCTGCTATTAGATACTATGGGCCCCTGTAGAAAGGTAATGATCCATGAGACAAAAGACACCTTGATGGATCCTGCCCAATTTCTGAACTCTTAGGATTATTGCTTCACATCGCCCCACCTCTCACCTGGATGTATGGATGCATGTTCTCCCTCTTCCCACTTGGCTCGAAATTCCCCCCTACTGGAGGTCTTTTCTTGAGTGGATGTCTCCACTCAATATCCTCTCTTCTTCTCCAATTATGGTTGATCCACAACTTGCTGAGGCTGCTTCTGAGGTTGCATGTTGAGAGGTAATTCATGATCCCTCTCAACCACCAAGTATCTAAAATTTATCTTGCTCCTCAAGTCTTTGAATGCATCTTGTACCTCAAGAGCATACAGGTTCTTAACTCGCACACCAGTTTATTTGACCTGTCCCGTGGCAATGTGGCTAAGGAAAACATCTCCTTTGCTAAAAGTCACATTGCGGTTAGCACAGTCTTCTAATATCGCGATGGAAACAAGATTATTTTTTAGTCCTGGAACATACATCACATCTGTAAGTCTAAGAGGGGAGCCAGGACTAAAATGTATGTTCAATGAGTGCTTCTTCTTGCCGCCCTCCTCACCTTGGGACTTGTTTCCCTTGGATTTCTTTTCTTTGCTAACTAATGCAAAGTCCTCTTCTACTTCTTTAGATGAGGTCCCATCTCTAGTGTTTCACTAAATCTCTTCTTGTACCAAGTCGGAACAAAATCTCTCCCACTCTAGTAGCTTCTCACTCCCATTAACTGGGTCATGGTAGTTGTGCCAGCTCTTGGGAAGTCCTAGAAGTGTTAGGCTCACCATATTGTCTTCTGCAACAGTAACCCCGATACTTCCAAGCTCATCCCAACATTGGGTGAACTTGGTCAAGTACTTCAGAATTGAGTCGCCCTTTTCCATCTTGATCTTTCTGAGTTTTTCCTTAAATGCCAACTTCATGTGGTCATTGTTGTTTTGAAATAGGTTCGTCAATGCATTCCACATTGTAAATGCAGTTTCCTTACCGTGGAGATTCGAGACAATATGATCTCGAACTCCTTCTAGGATAATCCTTCTTGCCTTTGCCACACACTTTCTCCATTCAGCCAGATCTTTAGCATCAAATGTTGGAGGCTTATGGATATCATGATCTATGAATTCCTTCAGCCCATTGTCTTCCAACATTGCCTCCATCCTATCCTTCCAAGATATGTAATTCGAGTTGCCCTCTGCGACATACTCAAGTCTCAAATTGTACAAAGATATCACATTGAATTTGAAGTATGAAACTGCAAATTCAATTTCACCTGCACAACAATCTTGTATTCTCCTCTTCTATAGTGATTTTAACTCTGATACCATGTAGATTTTTACTTGTAGATTCAAATTGCTTATGTAATATGCTAGAACAAAAGACTTGAGTCTACTCTACTCATCAGTGGAAACAAAAATTGATCAATGAAAAAACTAATAAGAAAATGAAGAATTTCAATCATACATAACACAATTTTTTTCTTGGGAAACCAACTTCTCAAAACTTTGACTATCTATATTACATTAACTAGAATATCTGAGAAGAAAATATAATGCTTGTTCAACCCAAACAATCTCTGCGCAAGTGCCATCTATCTCACTGCTTCACAAACCAACTCAAGCCAATACCTAGCCAAATATACTGCATGCCAAGCAATTACTTCCTTGCACAATCCCTAATGGAATCAACCCATATTTAATTTGGAAAATCCCTTACCACAACTACGCAATCAATCATAGGCCTTCTACTAATTGCATGCACCATTTGTACAACTCAGAAAATTATCCAACTGATAGTACACTATCTCTGAACTCTAATATCAACTGGGTATTCCTCTAAAATGGCATGCATGAGTTATTTTTTAGTGAATTATCAATTATTTGATAGATCATTACATGTGAATTAAATCCAATTTAATTCACTTGATCACTCACTAGTTCCTCCAACAGTTAGAACTAGTTTACCTAAATTTAACTCAATTAAACTGAATTAAATAATTACAACTCAATAAAACTCAACCTCAGCCCCTAAAATTTAGGGATAACTCTACATGACTCTAGATAGACTCTCAACTCAAATTTACTGAGTTAACTAAGTCAACTTAACTTAGTTAATTGGTACAAGCTGCTATGAGAATATAATTACAATTTAATTCCCAGATTAATTCAAGGACAAATTAGGATTTTCTTGTTGCTATGTGAGGGTTAGAATTGTTGGTCACTAGGACCCCTCCCATAATTAATCTAATAATTTCCCCATAACACAAAAAATTTTAGGGTTTTTCTTCTTTCTCCCAAGTTTCCTCAAATAGAGTTCCCTAATCACATTAGCATAACTGTGTACATCTTTGATGGCTTTATGTAACAATATTTTTACACACATGTTTTTGAGTTCCCACAAGAGATCAAATTTTGGTTGAGTAATAGGATTCGCTTGGCTTAATATGTCAGGCTAAGTTAGAATTTGGGGTTATGGATGTCGAGGTTTAGGAGGTGATTCATGTCCTATTTCTTCATTCTAAACCTCTTTTAGATCTTGAATACAGACCCAAGGTTGTTTTTTGGTTAGGTTCCTCCAAAATCATATATGTATATCATTGAATTCTATGGAGAGGATAGAATAGGTAGGATATGTGGATGCAACTTATGCAGTCTAATATGCATTCCCATTATTTGGGTTGCAAGAAATTAAGGTTTCGGAGGTGTTGGTCCTTGCAATTGTGGAGGAGGAAGGAGTTGTGTGGGTGGTTGTATGAAAGCTTATTCGGGTGCTCCATAGGTTTCATTCCTCCATCCTAATTTCCAAAGTTGTTTTTGGGGAGGAGGAGCCTATGATTGTGTTGGAAAACTGCATGGTTGTGAAGTGTACTGTATAACAAGGTTAGTCCAATAAGAATTATTATAAAACCGATATTGGTCTTGGACCATACCTTGAGGCTGGGGACGCCATGGTTTCTTTGGAGCAATGAAGTACAACTACTCTTTCTCTTTTGCTTCTTCATATTTAGCCTTTAGGCTAGGCAAAGATGGGAAACTATCAATTATATGGTCCTTCCCACATATGGTGCAAATCTCCACCTTATTCACACAAAAATACACGAGTTGATGTATTTTTCTTCCTTCCATGACAAATATATTTATATAGTTTATTCTCCTACCTCCTCCTCCTTTTTATTGTTCAATAAATCTAATTGAAAACCCAAGGAACTAGTATTAGCCACAAAGCTAGGGTTAAGATTTATCTCCTACTTATTCCTTTTTAATTAATTAATTAAAAAAAAAAATCATATCAACATGTGCCATACTGGACATATGGTATTGATAAGCCATGATATTGGCCCATGGTATTGTAATAAAGACTATTTAAGAGTTAGAATTTCCATTGTAAAATGGGGGTGAATCTTCATGGTTAATAATATTGTTACATGTTTTTTAAAATGTATACATGTTTAAATCATTAGTTCTTTTTATAATTAATAATATAAGTTAAAATAAATTTATAATTTAGTTAATTACATTGATAAGTGTGCCTACTTTGGAATAATAGAGTATTCTTAGTAGTATTCACAGATCAAAGGTTGAGATTTATCTTCAAAGTAGTTATGTAATTTTTGCTCATTTAGTTAAATTGATTTATTAAAAAAAATTGTCATATCAACATGAGTTGTGGTTTTTTGGGCATGTAGTATCAGTAAGCCATGGTATTTTTTTGGGCACGTGATATTTGTAAGCCACAGTATTAGTACATGGTATTGTAAGAAATCCTATCTATAGGTTAAGAATCTCCATAGTAAAGTGGAGTTATCTTGATGGTTAAGAATCTTATTACGTGTTTTATTAAATATATTCTTATGATTGAACTCCTCCCCTACTGATGTTAGATAAATTGCTTTGCTTGGATGATTTTATGCAATCAATGTTGATTAATGAATGTTGCATACTTGGGTAGTCGGTGGAAATTGATTCCCAACTGAATTTGAGGTAATTTGGAAGGTTTTCACTACTTTATTGGTTATCTTTTTACTAAAGTTATTGATCGGTGGATTATGTATTTTTTCATTAGTGGACATTTAGTTTTGTAGGAATTTCTAAAAATTTTGAGGAAAAGAAATTTACTTGAAGTATCAAATGACTTACTAGGAAATCCAGTCCAATTTTCTGGACCTATTGTCAATCTTTGTTTGGAGACAACTGCAATATTCTTCAAAGTATTTTTTTGTGATTTCTAGACTTGTTTCAACATGAATTACAGTATCTTATTTCACTATGTAACTATTGGGTATTTCCGATTCTTTGAGCTAATGTGGTCCAATTAGCACCACGAGATATTGTGGAGGAAATGAAATGATTACATTCTGCAAATGTCCATGTCAATCCTTTCTTATTCAGTCTTGGTGCTTTAGAATAGTGATCATTTGAGGTTTTTGCAACTATATCGAGGAAGAGGCAAACTTTTATTTTAAACAGACATATATTGGAAAATTTTCAATTGATAATGTAATGCAAAAGCTTGCACATTTCAATTCGTCATCTAAAAAGAGGTATATTGCTTTCTAACCAGTAAGTTAAGCTAATAATGTTCTCAGTTCTATTTAAATCACTTGCTAAATAATTTGTCTCTGGACATTGGAGGTTTTCTAGTTTGAGTTATTTCTATTTATCTCTTTCTAACATTGATTACCACATCCTCGACAATTCAATGAATATGTAGGTCGTACTTGAGCTCTATTTTATTCTATCATTGATACCTAGAAAATTAAGGTTTCATAAAAATATCATTGGGTTGAATAATATTAGTTTAGTTTATTATGATTTCCAATTGTAACTACTTGAAAACAAGTCCATTTCTAGTTTGATTAGTTCTCTAGTCATTAATATTGTTTCTTTATTCATTTCCTACTTCCAAGTCTTTCCTCCTAGAACTGTCTTGTATCTGGTCGATTTATAGCCTATTTGAATGTGTGTGTCTACTTGAAGGCTACGATTGTGGTTGGCTTGGTTAATTTTACACGGAAAAGGAAATCATTGCTTGCATGATACAAAAAGCCTATTTAATGAATATTGCTTTTTCCCAAGGTATTGAGAGAGAGAATTGGAGGTTATTGTAATTCTCATTGGTAATTTTTCTTTGTTAATCATTTTTACCTCAATAAACATTACATGCATTTTATACCAAAAAGGTCCATACATACATCCACTGCATGCATATACCTGATAATTAGTCTAATCATGATATCAAGAATGAAGCCACTAGGTGCCAAGAAGTAAATATGTCTAAGGCTGCAAAAACTAACATGTCAAAGAACATGAAATGGAGTCATCACATTATTTGAATATCAATCATTTATTCAAATATATATCTATAGTTCCCATGCGACATCACAAGTATATTTTATTACACAAGCCTATAACAATTGGTCTTTGAACATTTTGTGAGTTTTGTTTCTTTGTTATTTTTAGATGAATGCATAATTCAAAGAACTCAACTCTATTGTTTGTACATCTCAAACAACATATTTTAAAAGGATAGTAGCCCCTGTCCCACGCATATATGGGGTTCCTTAACAGGCCCCATCAAAGAATTCTCAAGTCTTCTCATAATCAATGTTTGGATCTTTGTGAATTTTATGGTGGTGGCCTTCATCTTCCTTCAAATATTCTGTTGTTCATTCACGGGTAAAATGATTTCTGAATCCAACTTCTTGAACAACTTTTATACTTTTATGCAACCCAATTCTCGTGAAATTATGATTGAATGAGGTTGTTTTGAAATTGCAATATTTTAAGCAAAATCCTGATTACCACAACCTTGAGTACAACAAAAAATATGAAATTTATTCAGAAGGTTGTCACCTTGACAAAATTACCATGCTCTGGGTCATGATGAGCACATGTACAGTGTACATATAGTTGTTTTATTTTTATTCTTTTCGATAATTATATTTTTATGTGGGTAGGAATGCTTGAAATTAATTTCAGGAGAAATGGTAGTGAAAGTATCCACAAAAGTGTTCACTGGCAAGTGATTTAGTTCCTTTGACCCAAGCCCACGTGGATCTCACAATGGCTTCTTGTTATAGGATTCTAGAGGTTTGCCCTCTCACTTTGTGCATACAATTCCTCCTCGTAGATAGCCTATGTCTAAAAATATTTATTCTATTTAGTACAACTCAATTTCAAGATCTGGCACTTTCACTCACTTCACTCACTAAAGCCCTATGAAGTCAACGTTGTAGCTCAACACCCCCATTACTCTACCCAAATATGATGTCCTGAATGCTTGGATTCATAGCTTACATGAGTATTCCAAGAATTGGAGAGATATGTCTGAAAAGCATAGAATGAAAATCACTGAGTATCAATCAGATGGCATAGCATTGGCCTACTAGAAATTCTATGTTGAATCTCTAAATGCTTCATTTAATTCCACACATCAAAGATAAGAGCTCCACTTTTGTCTTTATTTCCACATAGGATGCATTTTGTTGGGCCTTGGGTAGGCGTTTTTACCTTCTAGAATGCCTAAAGAATCTTTTGGGACATTCGCCACACCTGCAAAAGGATCCTGCTTAGATCATTCAACAATTTGTTGAGTTTTCACCTGGTTCTGGATTTAGCCTAAAATCCATGATCTTTAAGAGGTACATATCATCAAATTGCATTCTGCATTATTATTATTTTTAGAAATGTGATGGCTTTGTTTGAGAATAGCACCCTTGAACAAGCATTTCTTTGTGCCCTAGATTTTGAAAGAAAATTGACATCCGCTATCATTCCCTACAATCTCATAGCTCTCAAATGCATCCTACATCAACCCCACCCTCTCCAACCTCAGCTCTACAACTTAGTGCATTGTCCTCTCCCTCTCATCCTGGTTGTTTGTCTTCCTATTATAAGACACGCCCGTTCTGCTACTAAGTATAGAGCTCTCCAATCTCAATGCATTACTAAAATCATCTTTACTGATAAGTAGCCTAGTCATATTGTATACTTCCTTGAATCTCCTCCACAACATATTGTACCAGAGGACAATTTTCTAGTCAATCCAAATTTTGTAGATCCCTTACTATTACTCATGGCTAGGAATACATCCTAGCCCATTAATGACCTCCTCTTTTTGCATAATTGGTAGGTCAAACACCAATTGGCTACCCTTGTTCTACATAATATAAGCCAAAAGAACCTCATATTCCCATGATTTAGTCAAATGCTTGTATCCACCCACTACTCTAGAACCATTCTCTTATCATCTAGACTAGATCCAGAAATAATGCCCTCATGTTGGTTCATGAGTGATAGGTTGTTACTTTTCCATTGTTTCTTTCTGTGACATCAACCATTGTGATGTCTCTCTGGATTATTTGGAATTATTATTGGACATTCCCTAATAGCATGAATGACAAACCTTCTATGGTGTCGGGTGAAATACTAAAGTCACCTTCCCTTTTGTTGATTCATCTTATCTTTGAGAATGATGTTGTCTTTTAGGAAACTTAGACAAATGCCTTTCCTTATGCATTATCCTCCCTATTAATTCTAAAAATAATACATAGTCCTCTCCAATGCACCCCACACTAGGGTCTTTTTGCCTCACACTTCCTCTCTGCTTTGTCTCTCCATTGCCACCACCATATATGCACCCCCTCATCAACTTACACAACTAGATCCTTCCCCTGATGGTCTCTCCAATCATCACCCTACATCACTTGTTGGGCCTCCTCTCTCTTCACCCCATTTAACCCTTATTATTCGACCCGTTCTAGTGGTGGCATCCATGTGTTCAGCACATCACCAAAAATTAACAAAAAACCTCCCAAAAAACCTCAACAACAATCATCTAGCCAGACTTATTTCATTTATGTTGGTTCAGTACACCTCTGATTCCATTAGGGAGGCTAGAAAAATATAATGTCAAACCATACAACAGGTGCAGAATTTGCTAGATGTTTCAAAGGAATTGCATTTGTTCAATTCAATTCAGCCAACACCCAAACAGTTGCACAAGTGGTTTCAGTATACAACACTCTTCACCATATCTCCATAATTAGCTTCAAGAATTTTCCATCCATTGCACTGTTCCACTGTCTCTTCACTACATGTCCAACAATTCTATAGTGAAGATGCCAAGCTGGCCAATGTTTTCTGCCCTGACACTATTATGATTGCCCACATTTTCTTGTACAATGGTCCTTTTTCTCAACCCCACTTAATTGTTATGGATGCACAAGCTTGTGCACAAGTATTTAGGGTACATCATAGTATTATTTTTTTATGCTTTGTCCTTTTTGTGAATACCGTTGTTCCAAAACTGGGAGGAAAAAATAGGGATGCTTTTGAGTTAAGCTGGGAGCATCTGATGCGCTGAAGATGCTCATCTCAACAGGCACACTTCTCCATAACAACATCTCTTCATGACACCATGATCATCAACATCTCTTCATGACACCATGACCATTGGTTCCTAGGCTTATTAGATATATAGCGTAAACAATTGAGTTATGTGCATTTTTTTTTTTGGGTTAAGTTTGGCTTAGTCCAAATGGATCTTTTTATAAATTTTAAATAAGGCACTTGCCTAAGGAATTAAAGTAGGATATCTATTATATTTCCTATTATTTTTGCGTTTGTCTCTTGTTTTGTTACATTTTCTACACGAGGTTTCATTATTCCACATCAACAAGATATTATTGAAACATCATCATTCATAATTGGAGTGTATCTAATGAATATCTGAGAATATCGAAAGGGTTTTATCTATGATGTTTTCCTTGTAATTTTTATTAGATTTTTAAGGCACATTTTGGGGTTTGAAAGTGATTGCTTCTAAATATCTTTGAAGGTCTTGATGTAGATGGGCGATTTTGTATTTTCTGCTTTTTTATTGTTGGATTGTCAATGCCAAGAAAAGCTATAAACATGCTCCCTTTGGATATATATTAGAAAATACTTGTTGTGGTGTTAATTCAGTGTCTCATTGAATTGGTGTATCTTTTTTCAGGCCATCCCAACACAATTAGACACTTTTCCATATATGTTGTTGGGAAACAAAATTGAGGTGGATGGGGGAAGCACTAGAGAAGTAATTATTGGAAATTACCATTACCTGTCATCTTGATTTGGCACTATTGCAAATAGTTACTGCTTGCAATGCATTTTAGGAGTTCTTGTTATCAATCCGAACTTTACTTATGAAATATTATTGCAATTGTGGTACATGTTTCTGAGCTGAAAGCAATAACATGGTGTAAATGGAAAGGTATTCTCTATTTTGAAACATCGACTAAATATGATTACCACATTGATGCAACATTCTTATCCATGGCTGGCTCTGCACGTGAGAATCGACCTGAACATGAATTGTAAGCTATTGTGACAATTTCCTTCTATAACTTGAATCAATTTCTTCTTTAAGGTCTATATATGTCAAATGTTCTACTCGATGAGTTTAGCTACATGCCTAAATACAATTTTCATTGATTTTGGTGCTTGGTTGACATTATTTTTGTTTTATAGATATGTTTTAGGCCTTCCTGAGGCTCTTCCAAATCAAAGCCATCACACATCTTTTGTCGATGCTAATGTCAGTGCAACAGCATTGTCTTTTATATTAATGAACAATTGTATAGGCATCTTCTTCTCATTCCCAATAGGGAATTTTTTGGCATTAACGGGTTGGTAGATTGTGTCTAAGTGAATAATGCCACCAAAATCATGACAAGTGATCCAAGGTTTCTCGACATTTCCTTAGAGCTTTATTTCTCATTCTATCCCAATTTTTAGTCTTGGTCATTCAATTTTACATGGAAAATGGAAACTACTAACATTAACACAAAGAACTAAGATTTGTCTCTGGATCTTTGTTTCTAAGGACTGTAATTTACTATTGTAGTGAGCCATGCCCAATTTTTAAGGCCTTCCCGCACCATTAGAAAAAATCGTGTGTTTCTAACTCCAAACACCCCTAGATCTTATAGCACAGGGTTCAATTTCCTAGATGACTTTCACACTATAATCTTGGCCAGAGCTTTCCAACTGATGTATTAGGCACCTTCAATTACAGTTTCGACCTTGCCATAGTGTGCACTCCCATTACAGTTCCAAACGAGTTTCAGGGCGACCTTCTCGGTACACCGTCCTGCTTTTGTCAAGTTCATGGTTGATGATTTATGCAATGTTAGATGTTTCTGTTGTAAATTTGTTTCTACTTATCTTGTTTTAGTAGTACATATTAGTTTAAATATTGAACTATACAATGACCAGAGTTCGTTTATAAGATTTAAATTCAGAACTAGATCATGATTAAATTTCACACTGATCAAGTTATTTACACTTGTGTAAGTTTCACATATTCTTTATAAGATTTTTTCACTTTATATAATCTCTATATACATCCTTGGCTTATATACATATGTACATTTAAAACCAATTTTAGATGAGTTGTCCATAGTCAAATTGCCCCATGCATCTTTTAAATTATAGATTACTGGAAAAGTGTGTTTATCGTTTATGCTATTTGTGTCGAACGTGTTCAAAGACTTGTAATTTAAATAATTCTTTAAAGGGTGCTAGCTTAATGGAAAAGCAGCTGCCTTGTAAGCAAGAGGATCCAAGTTTGATTCCACTGTGCCCTAACATGAATGAATCAATGATATTGCAATTTATTTTTAATTAAATATTTTTGGTATTGATTTATTTCAATGGTGAGATATTTTTCTCAGTTCATTGTTTTATAGTCTCTAAAGAGAGATAAGTGATATTGTATTGTTTTTAAATATAATTTATTATTGTCTCTAGAAAAACAATACCTATGATTAAAGAAACATTGTCTTTATAAAGAGAATATGTCTTTAATCCCAATTGTTGTCTTTAGAGAGACAAAATTGAAATTGTCTCGTGAGAAACAATAATGCCTGTATTATATATTATTTTTATAGAGACAATTTTTTAAGATGAAAATGAAATTGTCTCCTAAAAAGCAATAATAATTGTATTATATATTGCTTTTATAGAACAAGTTTTAAGACAATAAATTGAAACACTAATTTTTGTATTATCTATTGTTTATATAGAATTTTTTTTATCTAGTGTATTGTTTATATAAAATAGTATATTGTTTTTATAGAATTTTTTTACCTAGTGTCTTGTATTATCTATTGTTTATATAGAAATTTATTCTTTTTAGCTATGGTTTATATAGAAATTTGTTTTTTTATTCATTGTCTTTTCTTGTATTATCTATTGTTTATATAGAAATTTATTTTTTTATTCATTGTCTTTATAAATTTAAAGAGAATAATTTGAAAAACGAAGTTGAAAACAATATTTAAAACAATAAACAACACAATTTTCCCAAAAATAGTCTCAAAAATATTATTTTAAAAGCCAATCTTAAAAGCCCCTCTAAGTCTGAGTTGCTTCATTTCTCAAATTCTTCCCCTCTAAATGTGATTGCTTCATTTCTCAAATTCGAACTTGAGCTCAGATTCGCTGCTTCATTTCTCAAATTCGAACTCTAGTCTCAAATATTATTTTAAATGCCCCTCTAAGTGTGAGTTACTTCATTTCTTGCTTCATTTCTCAAATTCGAAGTTGAGTTCAGATTCGCTGCTTCATTTCTCAAATTCGAACTTGAGCTCAGATTCGCTGCTTCATTTCTCAAATTCGCAGCGGCATTGAACTTGAGCTCACTTTCAAAGCGCTTATCTCCAGGCCACTGTTTGTCCCTCGTTTATAATCCTTAAAAACCACACGAAGCGATGCCAATTCTCACTCTGAAACATGTGTTTGTTAATTTTCAAAAAGCTGAAAGCACACATTTGGGACTTGTTATCATTAGTATGCAGACTGAGATTTGAATTGTGTATGATTTGGGCCTATGCACTTCCATCGAACCTCTGCAACGCATTCTACATGCCCTATTGTTCGTCCCTCGCTCATATTCCTTACAAACCACACAAAGCGATGCCAATTCTGGCTCTCAAACATTTGCTGGTCCATTCTCAGGTACGTGAAAGCACATATCTGTGACTTGTTATCGTTAATACCCTGCAGATTGAGGTTTGAATTGTGTCTGATTTGGGCGTATGCGCTTCCATTGAACCTCTGCAACGCATTCTCCCCAGCAAGGCCCACACCTGTTTTCCTGGTAGCCTCCGTAACCTGCCTCAGAAGCCCCTCCTCATCCTTCATCTCAAAGCAGGTGAAATTGAGAACAGCTCCGCGTTTTATAAACAGACGAGAAATGAGGACATACCCATTGGGTTCCTGTTCTCTCGTGTTATAGTACCCTGCAGTCAGCTCTGCAGCCTGGAAATTTGAGTTGTAATGCGAGTGGATCCCTGCAACTTTTCCAGATAATTTGGCACCGCTAGCCCTGAAAATGCCCTCTGCAGCACTTAGAATTCTGTCACCATGAGCAAGCAGCATCTCCGAATACCAATTGAGGAAGAATCTCCCATAATCGGTGTTCCATGTTCCTTCCCCACGAAAGAAGCCAGCGTCTTCTGGAATCTGGCTATAATTCCTTGAATCGCGAGGGCAGTCTCGCCCCCAGTCGCCCTTACCAACAGCCTCTGAGCAGGATCTTAAGGACGCCTTCATGTACTGTAAAAGAATTGGATTTCAAATATTAAGGCGGTTGCAGTTTTAAGGAGGTCATAAATAAAAACATGGTATTCTATTATTTGTATCACAGATTTGAAGTTCCCATTGTTCAGGAAAACTCAAACTGATTTACCTTGTCATAGCACTGAAATTCGCCAATCCCAGGGAAGCGCCAGGTTCCGTTGCTCTCAGGATAAGAGGGATACGCCAGCTCTCCACAAGGCCCCATTCCAACTTGAATTTCCTGCATGTATGTCCAACTTAAATTCTCAGGAAGGAAACAGAGAGAACCTATTCAGATCAATCAAAGACTAGAAATTCAAATCTATGTTTCCATTAATTGGAGAGAGAATTAGATGGGCATACCACTATGACTTTTCCGAGCATATCTCTGAACGCATCTCTGAAACTTCGCATATAATCTGCATATACCTGAATCGGCGTTCTTCCCTTGAGCAGGGGTAGGGTGTCGCACCCTAACGAGATATATTCTTTGTTTCTCCTTCCAGCCTTGTCGGTGTATACCAAATCCGGATTTCTCTCGACTTCTTCCAAAACCCAACCAGGTAAGGGAATGCTACATCCACAACACAACAAACAATAATTCAATCTCTCATCGCAAACTTATATATAGAAACATGGTTAATTCACAGTACATTGAGGTTAGCAAAAGATTAGGACAATATGCTTACTTGCGAGTGTCGCCAACGTTTCCTCCACATTGGTGGAATGCCATTACAGCCTGGAGCTTCAACCCATGCTTGCTAACCATGTCAACGAGCTCCTTATATCCAGACCAATTGTAGTTACCAGGCCCATCTTTCTCCACCAAGCCCCACCACACGTCCACCATTACGTCTTCCACTCCTCCACTTTTGAGCGCCATGAGGCTAGCATTCAGGGCGCGCTTTCGATTAAGAGTCCCATTGGGTTTCACAGTATCCAGAGGCAGCATCACAACAACCGGCACTCCTTTTATCGGTACCTCACTAATTGCAAGGCTTTCGTGCATCCACTCTTTATTGACAACAGTCTGGGATTGCACACGGTCGACCTCACACAACACGGTCCTCTGCCGCCGGCATATTCTCAATGATCGTTTCATGTCATTCACTCTACGAACTTCTTTCCTGCGATTTTTGAGGGATGTCTTCGGACCGTCTACTTGATCTGCAAAACACTCAGAGCGACGGAAAATGGTATCGCTGGGATTGGCAGAACACGCAAAAGTCAGATTCAACATTTTATACAGATCTCTTTTGACAGAGAAAATTCCTGCAGGCTGTGCCAACCGATATTGCACAACTGATAGATCTATGGGCAGGTTGACAGAGCAACTTCGGGTAGACTCCGCCTGCCCAGTATTGAGCGCCAAACGGTATTTCTATGGAACACCACTGATGACTTAAAACCCTGTATGAGGTTTATTCATATAGGAGGCAGGCACGGCTACCGACGTTCCGGAGCAGCGACCTGCGCAACACCAGGAAAGGGCCAGGCACGTGGGCCTCCTAATTGACATCAAATTGGAGGTGAAATGAATGGCAAAACAAGACACAGCAGAATGCGTTGGATTGCACTCGAAATTCTACCGAGTCACCAACCGAAACGGGAAAAGAGATGGAAAGATGCCAAATAAGAAAGGAGATGCAAGTGCCACGTTGCTACAAGCACCAAGGAAGCCGACATAACATATTTTAGAAAATATTAATTTCACGGGGTGGATCCACGTAATCGCTCAGGTTGATTTGACTTCTTCGGTTAACTGCAACATTTTAGATACACTTTATAGATAGTAATATGAAAGAGAAATGTACAATTTGGGTAAAGGAAGCAAATCCTGTTGGGCGGTTTGTTTTGTTTTTTTAGCAGAATGGATATATCTTAACTTTGGTTTGGAAATTTAGATAATTTAGATATAAGATAAATGTAGAATATTTTTTAATTTTATTATTTATA